>LZPO01087256.1:236247-259737 GCA_001675575.1 Neotoma lepida | reverse complement strand
TGTGTGTGTCTGTGTGTGTGTTAAACACTTTAGCATTGCATTGATGTCTTGTACTTTATGGATATGAAATTTTCCAAGATATCAGAAGAATAAGACTTACCTAAAAGAATGAGTAAATATCTCATATGGATAGAAGGGAGAGCATGAAATTTCAGTTTATGACCAACTTGTCAGTTCCAGTATTATCAGTCAGTCCTTATCAAATGGAACTTTTTAAACTCAATCTTAAAAATTCATGTTACACATAGTTCTGAGAACCATTGACACATAAAGTTTCATTCATTAAGACATGAAGTTCCCCAGAGTAAGTGAGGGATGGGGATGTGAATGAGCTATTTTACATAGCTCTCAGTTCCACCACTTTTACTTACAGAAGGTACAGTGTAGTCTTTATCTGTTCTGTTGATCTGCTTCAGCAGTGCAGGCGAAGCTGGCTGGTCCTAGGTTTGCAGGAAACCTTTAAATCCTCTCTCTTGCCCATAACATTTGTTTGCTAAGGATTCAGCTTTATTTGAAGGACTAGAGTCATTAATTTGAAATCTTAACTTGGGAAGATCTGTATTTTACAAGAATAACTCTCAAGCCATATTTACATGATTTAACAAGATAAATTGGAGTTCATTGTTACCATTCACTTTTACAGCTGTATAATTGAGTATGTCTCATCTGATTTCCAGAAAAGTGTGAATAATTAGGATGTTTGCAGTTCTGGGTGTATTCTTCTATAATGAAGTAACATTTATACAAAAACTCTGGTTTGGCATTTTGTGTTTTCCCTTAAGAAGTAAATACTTACAATAGTGCTTCACTGTTACGTACAAAGTCATTTTTTCCCTGCTAGAAAATGATAGAATTAATTGTGATACCATTTAATGGTGAGTTTTCTGAAAACCATTAAGAGTTTAAGCGAACCTTTATCTGAACAAGTGCCACAGCTGTACCAGTAATGACGAAGGACTGAAAACAGAGAGACCAGTTCTCTTAAACCCTGACCTTACTGGTGTGGGAGGTGCAAAAATGTTTTGAACAGCTAGCATGAGTCTGAGATTTTACTGTCACTCCCTTATGAAGACCTTTCAAGACAACAGTCCACATTTTCAACAGCATTAATTGAACTTGATGAAAAATTATCCCAGTGGTAGAATTTGTAAGTGCTAAGTCAGCACAGCTGTTCAGAAAGGGGGTTAGTTGCTGAGGCCTCAAGAGATGAGGGAGGACATGAGGAAGGAGTTCTCTGAAAGCAGCTGTACAGTTGATCTGACTGGGGTAACAGGTATCTACTGGAACATTCTAAAATGCTAGACTAGCTAGATTTGACCAAATTATGAACATAACCCAAAAGCTCAATGTAACTAGATTACTGTTTCCCGTATACACTCTTAAAGGTTTGAAAATGGGACATCTAGTCCTCAAGGCAGTTCCCAGTCAAATGTTTTCATATTTAAGGTGTCTGTTGCAGGATGAGCATCCACGATCTGAAAATAGGAAATCTGAAATGCTCCAAAATTAAACTTTTGAATTACCAACATACAGTGGAAAATTTTACCCTTGACCTCATGTAACACACCACAATCACAACACGGGCACACAAAAATGAAGTTGCCTTCAGCTTATGTGTACAAAGTATATGTGAAACAAATTAAGTTTGTATTTAGATGTGGGTCCTGTTTCCAAGGTATCTCATTATGTATGTACAGATATCCTCAAACACAAAAGAATTTGAAATTGGAAGCACTTCTGATTAGGGATACTCAACCAGAATATAAGGCATTCCTAAATGAAAAAGAAGTATAATAAACTACATTATCAGTCTTTGCATGTGTATTCTGTTGTCTTGACACTCTGAGTGTGATCAAACTGTTCATTCTGAGGCGTTTGGTGGGTGTCTCCAGTGTGGCCAGCAGTGAACACCAAGTGAGAGTCCCTGCCTTCCAAGACCTCCCATTCTTTCTTCTGAGTGGACTGTGGCAGAAAGACGTCAGGGAAGTCAGGGGTATTCTATGATTTTAGTTTTTTCCCCAGACACTCAGGCCACTGAGATGAAGCTATTTCTGTAGCACTAGTAAGCTAAAGTTAATGCCATTTTCCCAAAAAGTGTCACCATTGGCTTTTATCCTAAGAGTGTACTTGCTACAGTGGAAAAGAATGCCTGATTTCATGTGACCACGCAATGGTTTTTCAGATGAATGCACTGGACAGTCTTGGGCAGACTGCTTTGCATAGAGCTGCCTTAGCAGGGCATCTGCAGACCTGCCGCCTTCTGCTGAGTTATGGCTCTGACCCTTCCATCATCTCCCTGCAAGGCTTTACAGCAGCACAGATGGGGAATGAAGCGGTGCAGCAGATTCTGAGCGGTGAGTTCCATTGGCTGCCTTCCACTTTCCCATTTCTTCTCCCGCTCACACAGGCTGGGTGCCACCTGACCTGAACACTTGTTTTTCACATCTTTCCTTGCTTAGGGTTTTTTGGGAGTTTTGTTTTG
This sequence comes from Neotoma lepida, assembly GCA_001675575.1. Lineage (NCBI taxonomy): Eukaryota > Metazoa > Chordata > Mammalia > Rodentia > Cricetidae > Neotoma > Neotoma lepida. The sequence goes on along the minus strand of LZPO01087256.1, from coordinate 257,255 downwards.
TTTTGTTTTCGGTTTAGTCCAATTCTTTTATATCTCTGTTTTTTGGTAGGATGAGGAGGTGTCAGAAGATCTACACTATTTTTAGGTTGGTTGGTTTAAAATTGAAAATCTGGTACAAGCTAGAATAGCGGCAGCTATAAAATCTACCAAATGGAGAAAAAAGTTAAATTTCCATAGTAATGACCTTTAATTGTTCTTGTATGTATAGTAGTCTGACCCACTTGTCATTAACTATTCTGGAATCATCTCGTATTTTCATGGTTTAAATGTAATTATCAACGTTTGGTGAGTGTTACAATGAATGCACACTGTAGTGTGAAATGTTTAGTTTATTGACAGAGCATGCATAAAACTGATAGGAAAATAGGCACTGGCTTCCTAACTCTCAAAATTAGAAGTAACAGCCAGTGGAAACTTAGGAGCTAGACGAGAAAGAATTCAATAGAGTTATTCTTCCTTCTTACCCACCGGCCTTTGTCCAGGCTCCATCTACTGTAGACAACAGAAACTCAAAGAGAAACAGACAGCTATAGCCCAGTGGTCAGAGCCTGGCTACTCTGTTGCCTGTAAGCAGTACACCCAAGCTCTGTAGGCACAGGGCCCCCTGTATAGCAGGTATCTTATGGCACCCTCTATCCAGAAATAAAATTAAGATGATCGATACATTACTTGATCTAACTACTTAAAAATCTACCTTAAAACTTCCTAAGCATCTTTATTGAAAGATACTAATATGAGGAGGAAAATGATAGTAAGCTACAGTAAATCTTACAATTATTACATAACAGCTTGGATATGACAATGCTCGAGCACCAGAATTTACCCCACAAATGTTTTTAAGGGCTTCTAAGAAATACAGCCCAGTTGAGAAGCACAGAATCTCTCAGGGTACATGGTGGTGGTGATGGATGTGTTAATGCTGTGTGAGGGAAACAATCTCAGGAACTAATTTTGCAACCTTGAAAACTCTGTAAGGCTCTCCCTCCCTCTGCAATTCATTCTTAGATGCCAATCATTCTGCTTCAGTCTTTAGACTGGTAGACAGAGAGCATGCATACAACTGATAGGAACACAGGCACTGGCTTCCTAACTCCCAGAATTAGAAGCAACAGCCTCCTGAAAACTTAGGGACTAGACGCTAAAGGATTCAATATAGTTATTCATCTTCCTAACCCATTGGCCTTTCCACCAGTCCTCACCACCAGAATATGGATAGAGCTTTAATCTTGAATATTAAACACCTGCCTTGAATCTGCTGCAGGAAGAGAAGATGTTACTCCCCCACTAGGAAATTGTTATCATTTTATAAATTGATATATATATAAATATATAATTGATATATTTATGAAATATTCTTTTGTGCTTTTTAAGGGGAATCATTCACTACTGAATTTTACTTTCTCTGACTTATAACTATAAATAAACAGACAGCTACTGCATCAGTTTCTCACAATACTGTACATAAATTTTAACAATGGTTAACAAAATGAGGATGAAGTATCCAATAAAACCAGCAGATTGGATCCATATAATGCCTTTAAAATGTCTTCTAAGTAGATGCATTTCAAATATATGACTTCTGGGGGAAATGAAATTGAATATGAAATCATAAGTAAAAAGTTTCAGTTACTTTTATAATTCTACTCTAAAATTGATTTGTGATGCATATAGTTAATCATAACTGATCTAGAAAGTAATGCAAGTCATAGAGCTGTCTGAAATAGGGCCTTTTAAAGCCATGGAAAAGCTCTGTGGGTTTGTTTTAATTGGAATTACTTCATTCTTAGAAGAGGATACTGAGGGTTCTTTTATACTAATATTTCTACATTCCCAGATCTCTTTTTACTTTTCAGTCTGAGACACAGTCTGACTAAGTTGCCTATGCTAGTCTTGAACTCACTCTGTAACCTAGACAGGCCTTGGATTTGTAATATTCATGCCTCACCTACTTCTGTAGCTGGGATTTGCCTATCAAGCCCCGAAACAAGCCTGTTCTAAACTTAGTGTTTTAGATTATGCAGATGCAGAGCTGCACAGCTGCTGCCGTGGTAGTAAGTCGGCATGTTCAACACTTACTCTTTGACCCTTCTGTAGTTCTTAGAAGCATTCTAGTATGTGCACGAGATATTTTGCTTGACTAGAAAATGACACTTTCCTTCCCATCAGCGTGCTGTGATGAATAACCTAAAGACACAAAGGCTGTTGTTGGAGTCATTCTCATAGAGACATGGTAGAGTGTTGCAGATCAGCCTCGATCACCTGCACATGCAGTAGTACACATGCACTGTTAGGATGGAGACTGGTGCCCAAAAAGGAGGCAAATACAGGCAGCCAAGAAGAATGGGGTTTGACACATTGACTCTGATATGAAGTCACCCAAAATCAACTTGGCAAATACTTATATTATTGTTGTGTTTGTGAAAAGGAAATATAAGTAGGAGCAAGGATCCAGTTCTAGTACTTAGCAACTGCACGACTAACAGATGCAATATGACATATTTTATAAAGAGAAATAATCTTAAAATGTACTTCATTGTTTGAGATATTATTTTTTCTTCTTTAGTTTTGGTATTTTATCTGCTTTAATCGTAGTGTTTTATCTGCTGAGTATTATTAATATGATCAAATCGTTTGTCTTCTACTGAAGAATTCTTATAACTTAGCTGTAAAAGTCACCCTTCTGAGCAAAGCACTGTAGAAAAACTGGAGTGTTTCTTCTAAACTCTAAAGCCTTTTCTGGCATTGCTTGATCTTCCCACTTGGACCCTGAACTCAGTCTCTGATCATGATATAATGTAATCTCAAGCCTGAAAGAGACTTTGAGGACAACCAGCGCTTATACTCACTCTGTGCTGGCTAGATGGCTCAGTGTTAAAGGTGCTTGCTGAGCAAGGCTGACCACCCGAGATCACTCTCCAGGGCCCATGATGGGCATGGTGTTTGATGAATAGAGTGGTGGAGCATAAAAGTCTTCCCCTTTGTTAGAATTATTTAAATTTGACTTTGGGAAGGTGTAACTTGAAGTAAAAAGTACTTATCTGAGTAAGATGGGGAAGTACCATTGTATCGCAGATATGCCCAGCCTTAATCTCTCTTCCCTCACCAAACAATTTCCTTCCATAACTTGCCTACATAATCTTTGCTTTCTTGGTTACAGAGAGTACCCCTATACGTACTTCTGATGTGGACTATCGACTCTTGGAGGCATCAAAAGCTGGGGACTTGGAAACTGTGAAGGTAAAATAGTGCCTTTGCTTTTACTGTTGGAATCTTGCTACCCAGTTCATTCGGACACATCTACTACTCAAAAACAAACAATTTTTTTCTTTTAAGATTTACAAACAATTGACGGTATATCTACAGACAGGAGAGTTCTCTGCTACTAAGATTTTCCCAGTTCGTGCCTTATAGCACTTAAACGATTAAAAAAATAAGATATACATGTACACATTTGTATTACATCAAATGTAATAAAAATTACAATTTCTTTGTGTGTGTGTGTGTGTGTGTGTGTGCGTGTGTGTGCGTGCGTGCGCGCGCGCGCATGTGTTCTGTGGGCATGTATAGAAGGGACAACTTTCTTGAGTTAGTTTCCTCCTTCCACCATGAGGAACCTGGGAATTATTCGAGCTGTCAGGCTTGGTGGCGAGTGCCTTTACCCCATGAGCCGTTTTGCTGGCCCAGAATACAAATTTTAATTTCATCTGTTTGTATGAGGTAGGCAATATGTGCTTTCAAGTTCCTAAACAATGCATTCACAATACAAGAAAGTTTTGTTTTTGATAGTGGAATGTAAGTGTCCAGAGCAGACATACAAATGGAGAAGTCAGTCTGATACAGTTCTTTCTCAGAAGACTAAGGAAGTATTAGCTGGGTGTGGTAGCTCATGCCTTTCATCCCCTTGGAAAGCTGAGGCAGGAGCATTGCTGTGAGCTCTGGGATAGCCTGCACTATAAAAGTGATACTCTACCTCTCTGCCCCTCCCCACCACCTCCGGGGGGAGGGGGGATTTAGAGGGAGAAGTGGAGGAAAAGGCTGTTCACTGTTTAAAGTATGTTAAAATTTGAAAAACAGGATATACAATTGCTTTGACATTTGACAAGAAATGAATAGAATCAAGAGCTTGTGAGTACTAGAAAGCAAGTTTCTCTTGACCCACATTCAAGGAGACAGGAACTCTTTAGTTTCTTAGTTCCTTGTAATCAATTCAAGTTGATTTGAACAAAGAGCAGCTAAGGGTACCCTAAGAATCCGTGTGTGGTAAGTAGTCTGGGGGAGGAGNGACGGACTCAGATGAGACAAGGCTTCATTTTCTGCCCTTGGGGGTTTCTGTTGGATTAGAGATTGGGCTGGGGCACGCTGACAAAGATTAATTCCTCTGTATGTACACTAAGAGTATTTGTGGTCACTGTACTGCCAAATGGAGTGTGGATTCTCCTTTGGGGGTTTTTCAAACAGTGTGTGGCCTAGACTATCCTCAAACTTACTGTGTAGCCTACACTGGTCCCCAAANTGAGGATCCTCCTGCCTCACCCTTCCCAGCTCTGGGATTTTAGGGGTGCCTCATCATGTCTGGCTTTGGTGCTGACTTTTAACATTTTAATTATCTCATCTGGAGAATATTTACTATATAATTATAGTGATCTAAAATGCCGCACAATTTTAGAGCAAAATCTGTGAATGATTGTTAATGGTGTTAATGTCTCTCTCTATGTCTGCGTACACCACAAAAGCAACTCTGCAGCCCACAGAATGTGAATTGCAGAGATCTGGAGGGCCGACATTCGACACCCCTACACTTTGCGGCGGGCTATAACCGTGTGTCTGTTGTGGAGTACCTTCTCCACCACGGAGCTGATGTCCATGCCAAAGACAAAGGGTATGTGTTCAAATCCAGATCTTTGGGCTTCATTCTCATACTTAAATCTGTTTACTTATATCTGATATAAAATTATGTAGATTTTATCTACAGAACATAACTGCTTTCTTTAGAACAAGAAAATTTACAAATGACAGATAATCCTTTTGTAAACATTATATGTTTTGGTATTGTAGGTACTTTCCCCACTAAAACAATATACATGTTTCATTTAAATCATCACTTAAACAAACATACAGTATAGAAAGTGAAGATTCTCTCATCCCACCCCCTAAAGATGTAAAATGAGCAGTTTGCCTGTAATTCTCCAGCTATAACGCTGGTTGTGTACACCAATTGTGAATCCCTTGGATTGTGAGCTCTCTTCACTTACCACCTGTGAATTTGCACAGTGCAGGAGATAGGCGAGGATGCTGTTCTCTGGTCTGCTTTGACCTCCTGGTCTCACCCAGGAGAAGAGATGGGATGTCTTCTGACCTGGTGCATCCTTTGCATGCCTGTGTGTAGGATTGTATTTCAATTTATGAATGTTTTCATGCAATTTGTAATTTACATTCATCCTCTCATTATATTTTTCCTATTAAAAATAGATGATTTCTTCCAAAAAGAATTCAGTCCATCCCAGAATCACTGATATTAATAGAAATATAATTCTGTTTCTACTAGTTTAAATTGTCTGTATTTTTATATTAGATGAATTATTTGACAAACCAGAAAAAACTTTTAAAGCAGCTGCTTAGAAATGTAAAAAGAGTATTTTTGCCAAAATGAATTTACATATTCTGAGTTAATTTTGCACCTGCTCAGATAAGCCAGCCCTCTTCATGCACTTGCTTAGCATAGAGCTATCGATGAAATTGCATGGCTTAGGCTTCGGGTAATCATTATGTGTTTTTCTTTCTAAAGTAATGCACTGTACATGACAAAATGAGAACAACATCACTAGTTGTTTGAAAATACTGTTAGTGCATTGGAGGGCCGCCAGTGTTTGCTTCTGTGACTCATTTTAGTGCCAGCATATTTCATCCTAAAACCATCCTTTTAGATAACACTAATTTCGAGCTAGAACAACACTGGGTATCTTGTTTTTTCCGTGTCCTACGTCAACTTAAGCTGACCCTTCAGTGCACCGACTTAAGAGGGTGTCTTTTTGTGCTACCTTTTAGAATGTCACCTGCTTTCTGTGAAAACGTAGTCATCTGCAAGAGTTACCTCAGAAAAGGAGGGCACTAGGTTCTCTTAGCTGTGTAGAATTTATAATGGAGAGCCTTTATCTCCCTTAGTGAATTCTCTTCTTTTTTACGGGGAAAAGGGGTAGAGCTTGGTTTGTTTGAGACAAAGGTCTCTCTCTGTANTATGGCTGTCCTGAAACTTGCTATGTGTAGACCAGGATGACCACAAACTCACAGAGCTCTCCCCGCTCTGCCTCCTAAGTGCTAGGACTAAGGCGTACACACCACGCCCAGTGTGGATTCCCTTCTGCTTGGTACCTCAACATTTAAATTGTGCAGAGAAACTACTATTGAATCATTATGAATTAAAAAGTAACTAAAACCAATGGTGAACTTGCCAACAAAATAAGTAGAATGTCTTGTATATTTTATGTATTACATATTATATTATTGTATATTGTGTATCATATAAGTAAGCCAAGATTTTTCATTAGTAAAATCCAAGTCAAAGAAAATCTGAGAGATGATAGAACGGATTGGTTAGTATCTGTGCTAGTACTTTGTAGTGTGCAGAACTTTGCACTGCTCGGATGGTAAGCAGGCCCAGGGTCCCAGCTGCTTGGGAGGCTGAGGCAGTGGGATTTGAACTCAGTGCCTGCTTAGTTTATAGAAAGAGTTCAGGAATACCTATCTTAACATAGAAAAGGCTGGGTGTGTAGTCAGTGGTAGAGTACCCCTAGCATGCATGAAACCCCGGGTTTTAATCCCAGCACTACCAAAAAGAAGGATTATGATTGTATTTTATTCTGTGAGTACATATATCTACATGTATTTCAAGACTAATGATTGTTGTGATATAAGAAGACTTTATATTTGAATTTTTTAATTATTAATGTTTGAATTGGTGAGATGGCTTAGCAGGTAAAGACACCTGTTGTGCAAGCCTGCTGGACTGAGTTCAAGCCCTAGAACATGCATAAAGGGGAAGTGGGGAGAGAGCTTGACTCAGAGTTGTCCTCTGACCTCCACATGTGCCATGGTGCCCATGCCCACCATAGTAAATAGTCCTTGTCTAGAAATGGGAGCCCATATCTTAGAGACCAGAGAGGAAGTTTTCTTTTCGAGTGGATATTCAGTATACCCAATCCCATAGAAGGGTGTGAGGAGGAGGATTTGAGGCAGTCTCGTAGCCTTGCTGGGTTGAAATCTGTCTGTAGCTGAGGATGACCTTGAACAACTGCCTTTGCCTCCCAAGTACTAAGATTATAGGCATGTACCACCATATCCAGCAAAAGAGCATCTTATTAGAGTTATTTTAGCTGGAAGATCTGATCTGTTCTGTGACTCTACTTTTCTTTTTTTTAGTGGCTTGGTTCCCCTTCATAATGCCTGCTCCTATGGACACTACGAGGTAGCTGAGCTCTTGGTGAGGCATGGGGCTTCTGTCAATGTGGCAGACTTGTGGAAATTTACCCCTCTCCATGAAGCAGCAGCCAAAGGAAAATATGAAATCTGCAAGCTCCTTCTAAAAGTATGTACATATGAAGTAGCTGCCTGAGTTTAGTTATTGCTTGAAATTAGAATATTGTAATCTATTGAAAACAAGTGTTGAGAAGACCATCCATTTCCAGGTGATGTCTTGATACTCATATAGCTTTGATTAGTGCCTGACAGGTCTTTCTGAGTAGATTCAATGGAGGTCATTTCATTAAAGAAGGTTTTAGGGAGAGTTGGTTTAATTTACATGGCTTATCTAATACAGCATCAATATTAGAAAAAAATGGCCTGAGGAACCTTGTCTTCATATTGCTGTTTGCAACAGTTACTATTGCTACCATCATAGCTAATGACACTGTTAACTCATCCNTACTAAATATCNCATACACATGTATGTCATGCAAGACATCTGTGTGGTTTCCCACCTTAAACAGAGAAAAATTGTTCTTGTCAGTACACTCTATATTTTTATTTGATACAATAATACCATAAATATATATATAGCAAATATTACTACTAGTTACTTTAAACAAATCACCTATAGGTCATTATCAATTCATTATCTGACTTGAATATTGGGGTTTGTTTGTTTGTTTGTTTAAGGCAAAGTCTTACTATGTAGACCAGGCTGGCCTGGAACTCACAGAAGTCTGCCTGCCTCTGCCCCCTAAATGCTGGGATTAAAGTTGTGTGCCACCACACCTGGCTAGCTTAGATTATTCTTAATTTCCATGATAGGTCAACAGCTGTTTATATCAGGTCTGTAGTATTCTTGGCCTACAGGTGTAGATAATTTTAAACCAAGGTTTTTTGGTTTTTTGTTTTTTTTTTGTTTGTTTGTTTTGTTTTGTTTTGTTTTTTCGAGACAGGGTTTCTCTGTGTAGCTTTGGAGTCTGTCCTGCAACTCACAGAGATCCGCCTGCCTCTGCCTCCCAAGTGCTGGGATTAAAGGCGTGCGCCACCACCACCCGGCCCCGAGGTAGTTTTTTAAAGCATATGTATACATCATGAAGTACATTTTTAAGTGATGCCATTTAGAATTCAGTATTTTTTTTTCTACCTGTGTGTATTCTTTTTTTTTTCTCATGATGCTGCCTAAATATCTTTGTGCAATTTGAGTTGGGGCTATAATTAAGTGGTGGAGTGCTTGCCTACCAAGTATGAGGCCCTAGTTTTATCACTAAAATTCTCTCTGTGTGTGTGCACATGCTTGCATGTGTGTGTTGCAGTTGAAGTCTGGTCAAAATTAACATCTAGACCATTATAAAAGATAAAAGACATTTTCAAAGGTAACTTCAAGTGTCAGGAAAAGTTTGTCACAAAGGAACAGAAGATGCTCCATTATCCTCCCAGCATCACTGTCACCGTTGACCCAGAGGCTTTAATAATTAGTTAGCAAGATTTTGGATCATTTTTCTAAGTAGTTACAAAATAAAGCAGAATTTAGATTCCTGTTTTCAAAGTGCATGTAGAATAGATTTCTTTCCAGATAAGTGAAGGTATAGATAGCAAATTAAGTAAATGGATATGCCAACCTACCCACTTGCAAACACACAGGCACCGTTCGGTCTTTGTCTTCCAGCATGGAGCAGATCCAACTAAGAAGAACAGAGATGGAAATACACCCCTAGACCTGGTCAAAGAAGGAGACACAGATATTCAGGACCTACTGAGGGGGGATGCTGCCCTGTTGGATGCTGCCAAGAAGGGCTGCCTGGCCAGAGTGCAGAAGCTTTGTACTCCAGAGAATATCAACTGCAGAGACACCCAGGGCAGAAACTCGACTCCTCTGCATCTGGCAGGTAAGCGTCACTGTGCGTCATCCTGTTGTCCTTTTTAATATTCATTTAAACGCTACTAAACTTTGTGCCAGGTGCTTAACCACTTGGCTTGCGAAGTGAAAGAGGATTGGTGAGATAGCCCAACAGTTAAATGTGCATGCAACCAAGCTTCACAACCCAAGTTCAATTCCTGGAACTCATGTGGACAACAGAGAGAAAGAATCAACTCTTGCAGATTGTCCTAAGACCTCCAAACTCATGCTTGGTGCCTGCAGTGCCTGTGAAAGAGACTGACATGTATTGTACACTTTAGTAAAGACACAATTATGTGAAGATAGTATTAGCTTTTGAAGAAAAAATTAAACTCTTAATTTTTTCTGGTCTTTATTTATACATGTGTGTGAGTTATGTTTATTTCTCTTGACCTGACATGCCCCTTTTTACTCTAATAGCAGGCTACAATAACCTGGAAGTAGCTGAATACCTTCTAGAGCATGGAGCTGATGTTAATGCCCAGGACAAAGGAGGTTTAATTCCACTTCACAATGCAGCATCTTATGGGGTGAGCATGTTACAGTGAACATCTGGAAACCTTCCCTGGCATATAATAGTTTANTAAACATGTACTACATGTTAAGGAACAGATTTCTAACCAACAGCTTAGTTGAGTGCATTTTAACCATCTATATAAGTGTTGTCACACCTCCCATGTAACTGCTTTTTGATGAACAGCCATGCTTTTGAAGCTTTCTGTCTCTTTGTACATTATCTAACACAGTAATTGGTGTGTGATGGGTCACGGATAAATCTTACCTCTACCTCGGATAGATTTTAGAAATTATTGTACTTGCTTATATTTATCTCTAGAATCTTAAAAGTGTCAAGCCAAGTGGTTAAGCACTTTGCACACATTTTAATAGCATTCAACTGAGGGAGTGAACTCCCAAGTGGAAGTGCAAAGCCATCCTTCCAGGCACTGTAACTGTATCACCAGGAGGAGGACGGCACTTCAGTGCCTTGATGCCGTTTGTCGGATCTAGCAATAACCAAGACGCTCAGGCCTGATGCATCTCGGTAGAAATGAGTCAGACATGAAGAATGCTCCTGTGCTTGTCTGGTTTACACATCTCCCTCTTGGACTACGAAATCTCCAGATAGCAGTTCCTGTATCCCAGGTTCCTGGGTGATGAAGTGGTTCCCACTGTTCGTTTCATACAAACCTACTTTGTAGGTGTCCACAGTCCTGCTTTCCTTCTCTGTCTGTCTGCAAAATGAGAAAAAAAATGGAGAGCATTTTCCTACTGTTTTTTGTTGTTACATTGTGTTGTCAAACCCCAGGTTTGAGCTCTGTCTGCTCTTTGGATCTGCATTTTTTAAAAAAGCCACTTCAGTTTTTTTCAGATGTGTTTAAAAAACTTAAAGAAAAGTTACAAGCTTCATGAGAATTTTTGCTTATGATAATGTGCCTCATTCTGTTTAGTATCCTTTATATTGTAATGTATTAGATATTATTTCTTAACTCATACATACAAAGGGCAGTTAATTTCTGTTGATATTTATAAATATAAAAGTATTGGTATTTATTCCTTACCCAAAGCATGTGATTAAGAGTAAATCATTTGACTGGTTGGTTTTCTTTCTCCACTTTCTCATTTTTGCAGTGTTTTCCCTAAAATGGATGATATTTGAAGGTTCATACCATCATTGTTATAGAGACCACATATAGTAAATGGCTTTAGCTGTAGCCCACATTTCTCTTCTATTTCCCATCTTTTTAAAATTGAGTGCCCCATGTTTATGCCGTGGTTGTCACTCACAGCATTTTAGGATGCAGCTCGATGCTGAGGCCCCATCACACTGGCTTTCTGCAAGCCACTGTGCAGCAGAGTCAGCCCCTCATCTAGGTGTCTCACTCAGTCCTTTGCTGTTGAGGCAGACTGGAGCTAAGCCGCAGCTTCCTTGGTGCATTTAGTTACTGTTGTTTGCACTGGTGGTATAGCTACCTAAAAGGAATTGAAAAGCCTAAGAATTGTGTTGCGACTCTACTTGGGTAATACTCCTTCCTCTTCATTGATCTTTTAGACATTTGCCAGCCAATTTAGCAAGCATGTAATTGGTTTCACTAAACATACACTGTAAATTCAATAGAAACAATGTTTAACAATACATACTGAATCCATAGCTCATTTATACACCCACAGACACACAAACTGTAACTTTTCTTGGACTATATAATTTTGGAAGTCTATGCAAATTAGTCTAACAAATTGCATTACTTTTAATAAAATACAGGAAGCACAGTTTACTTACGTGATTTGAGGAATGGTTTTAAGTTATCAACCCATGTTTTTGGATTGACTGAACGGAAGGGCTTTTCCAACACATACTTTGAATAAGGAAGACAATTGGGGTTTTATTTTGTTTGAAGTGATTTTAATAGAATCATAAATAGCTTTCATGGTAGAAATCTGCACATAAACTGCAAAATTAATTTTATAATGTTCTCATAATCCCCAAAGGATTTTAAAATGTAATAAACCAGCCTGATCTCAGAAGAACCCAGTTTCATCGTGCTGCCCCCTTCTCTTCATATTATCAGCAGTGGGAAGTCTTTCTTAGGAATTAACTGATCTTTACTTTTGGAATAACTAGTTTGAGGCCAGCCTGAGCTACATGAGACCCAGCCTCAGAAAACAAAAACAGAATTAGAGAGCAAAAGAATAGCTGTGGGAGGGAAGTCTGAAACACAGTAGAGGGATTGTATGTTTGTTTGTTTGTTTTTAAGAAGAAACTTCTGTTAAGGATGAGAACACAGGCCTGGAAGGAATTGTTAAGTAGAAACAAGAATACTTGCTAGAACTCTTCCAGGAGGTTTTCTTCTTAAGCCTCTCTGTCCTCTTGATTTCCTCAGCATGTGGACATAGCAGCATTACTGATCAAATACAACACGTGTGTAAACGCAACAGATAAGTGGGCATTTACTCCGCTTCATGAAGCAGCCCAGAAAGGAAGGACACAGTTATGTGCCCTACTCCTAGCACATGGCGCAGACCCAACCATGAAGAACCAAGAAGGTCAGACACCTTTAGATCTGGCAACAGTAAGTCCTTTTTGCACCTGTGGTTATTGTTCGTGGGGATGTCAGATGTGACACTACCTTCCAGTGCTCAACTGGCGGTTCATTTGGCAGAGTTGGCATTCTTCCTGGAAATCTTAGCCAAAGCCACATGTTCCCTCAAATCCTTTTGCACTTCTGTGACATCTCATGTGTAATCAGCCCCCTTTAGCTTTCAATGCCAGTTGCCTAACTTCCAGTTCTCATTTACAGCCACCACTCAATGTCCGATGCCTCTAGCCAAAAGCAAGTGTCAATTTCTATGCCTGGTGGTCTTTTAAAAAAAAAAAATCACAAAATGTCTGTTGCTTAGTGGAAAACTTAACATTTATAACATTTTTGTGGTTTTTTTCATTATTATTTTTAGGCCGATGATATCCGAGCTTTGCTGATAGATGCCATGCCCCCAGAGGCCTTACCTACCTGTTTTAAACCTCAGGCAACTGTGGTTAGTGCCTCTCTGATCTCACCAGCATCCACCCCCTCCTGCCTCTCTGCTGCCAGCAGCATAGATAACCTCACTGGCCCTTTGGCGGAGCTGGCTGTAGGAGGGGCCTCCAATGCAGGGGATGGCGCCGCTGGTGCAGAAAGGAAGGAAGGGGAAGGTAGGTATAGCCCTGTGAATGGCCAGTTACTTTTCTCTTTAGGTTATTAAAAACTTAAAGATAGCCTCTCTCTAAACCTTTATGAGTTCAAGGACATCCTGGACTATATGGTGAGACCCTGTCAAAGATAGGGGGTGGGGTATGAGAGGAAAAGGGGGAGAAAGGAAATGAGGACCNGACTTTGGATAACCAACATCCACGTAAAAAGCTGGGTGCAGGGCCGAGCAGTCCNGGTACTAAAGAGGCAAAGACAAGAGGATTCCTGGAACTCGCTGGCCAGTCAGTTCAGCTGAGTGAGCTCCAGGTTCAGTAAGAGACTCTCTAGAAGACAGAGATGGATGGATGGATGGGTGGATGGGTGGGTGGATGGGTGGATGGATGAATGGGTGGGTGGGTGGATGGATGGATAGATAATGAGGAAGATACTCAACATTGACCTCTGGCCTCCACAGACACAAACATGTACACATATACTATACACAAAGAAATAAAATCATTTTTATAAAGAATAAATCAAAATAATAGCTGCTGCTTTTGATTTTCTTTTTTAATCCATTAAAAGGATTTAATTCTATCAAATATGGACTGATGCTTAGGCACTACTTTTCCAGAGGACTCTAGGTTAGTTCCCAGCACCCACACTGGGTAACTCACAATCCCCTTCACTCCACCTCCAGGGAATCCAGTATCTTCTTCTGGCTTCCAACGACACCTGGACTCAGCATAAACACACACACACACACACACCTGTCTCTTATACACATCTAGATGTGTATAAGAGACAACACACACACACACACACACACACACACACACACAGAGATATCATAATTAAAAATAATAAAATCTTCAAAATTATATAAATAATGTTATATTAGAAATTAATACCATATTTATTATGTATCTTACATAAATCTGTATTTTAATTCTATATTTTATGTGTATTAGAATTAATNTAAGTACTATTTTATTGCTATACCAAAGATAAAATTCAGAATAACTTGAAGTGCTTAAGTTATGTATTTGGCATAATTTTATATCATGTGAAATCATCTGTATAGGCAGGGTCAAAAAATAGGGTTATGCCAGGTGGTGGTGCTGCACACCTTTAATCCCAGCACTCAGGAGGCAGAAGCAGGTGGGTCTCTGTGAATTTGAGGCCAGCCTGGTTTACAGAGTGAGTTCCAAGGACATCCAGGGCTGATACAAAGAGAAACTCTCAAAAAATAAATAAATAGGAAGGAATAGGGTTATACATAAATACTGCAACCTGCCATAGGATTAGAAATTTCTAAGAGATTTAATGTTTCTGTTTTAGTTGCGGGTCTTGACATGAATATCAGCCAATTCCTTAAAAGCCTTGGCCTTGAACACCTTCGGGATATCTTTGAAACAGAGCAGGTAAACTCATGTCTACTTTTTCATCTTTTCAGCTATTCAGCTGTTGAGTTGTTGACTACCACACATTGTTTTTTTTGTTTTGAACTTTACAGCTGTTTGTTTTTATATTATGTATTCTATTTTGTGACTTGAGGTGTCTCTCAATCTGCCCCATGCTTAATCTATGTGTTTCAGGTATGTTTTTGCCATGTTTGATAGCTGCCTGTGATGTTTCTAGAGAAGCCAGGGAGCTCGTACTCTATGCCTCTCTCCAAAATTATCTGACAGTTGAGAGAGCTCGCCTTTCTCTTTATGAGCGGTCTTGCTCAGTGCATTGTCATGTCAGGTTAGTCCATGAGAAGCGAGGCTACAGCTTGAGGGCAGAGCACTTGGTGAACTTAGATCAAGAAACTGCCTCAATANTATTTTTTTTTTGTCTGGGTTTTTTGTTTCCAAAAGACACTGGCATTTATGTCCTCATCTCATTGTGTTTACTAGTGAGAACTCTTCTGTTTGCCAAACTGTGTTGGCAAGGATAAAGAGTTTTACTACTGTGCTCCATGATAAACACTGAAGATAAAACTGAGTTTAGTGTTACTGCTGGACATGGAACCTTAGAATGGAGAGGCTCTTAGAGCCCAGTCCATCATTCTCCTTACTTCCCTCCCTCCCTCCCTCCTTACAGCATGTCAGCCTTTCTGGCAGGAACAATGACTTGTGT
Source organism: Neotoma lepida (assembly GCA_001675575.1). Lineage (NCBI taxonomy): Eukaryota > Metazoa > Chordata > Mammalia > Rodentia > Cricetidae > Neotoma > Neotoma lepida. Next base: position 242,105 of record LZPO01087256.1, on the reverse strand, counting down.
ACTAGAACATAGCTGTTTATAGCTTCTTAAGATCTAACTAGCTTCACGGACCATTTCAGGTCCCTTTGTTTTGTGACTTGTGTTCCACAATCTGGTCCATGCACAGAAGTCTATTCTTTAGCAGTCTGTGCCCTGAGTTTGGTAGAGCTCCATAGCAGATGACTACGGACTTGAAAGCCTAACAGGAAGCTGTTCTGTCAGAGAGGTGCACCCCTGCAGCAGTTCTAGAGTAGTCTGCTCCCTGCCTTTCCTGCCTCCTTGACTTATGGTCACCTCATTCCAGTCTCTGCTGCTGTTGTCACATTGCCATGTCCTGTGTCTGCCTTTTTGTGTGCCTCTTACTGGGATACTTCCTTCAAACCTGGGTCCTCCTGGGTGATTCCTGGTCTCAAGATCCTTAACTTAAGTATCTAGGGACAGCTTGCTCCAAAAAGTATTAGCCTTTTTGCAACTTATCCCTTCTAGGGAGAAGGGCTTATCTTTTTGAAGGCTCACACTCAACCCACAGCAAGCATGCGTGAACCTTTTTATCTTTTTAAGGCCTAGGCAATTTATCATAGACTTTCCCTTTGCAACCATCAGCCTCTACAAATAACCCCCTTCTGTAATCAATAAACTCATTTAGTGTTTCAGTATGTGACAGAGTTCTTCACAGGTCCTTGAGCTGTTCTTTATTCTTTGTAAACTTGTAGTCTGTCTAACTTCATTAAATACCCTGGTTAATACAGATAGGTGGCACACTCCTATAACTAGCACTTGGGAGGATGAGGCAGGAAGATCACAAGGTTGAGGCTAGCCTGGGCTACATAGCAAGTTAGAGATAGTCTGGGCTTTAGTGACACCTTACTCCAAAAAGTATCTGGAAAGTGGTTAGTTTGTTGTTGTTTTTAATTTTTATATGATTTAGAGTAAAGTTTTTCTTATGCTTTTATTTCTTCAGTTAAATAAACTTTACATTTATTATAGTTCATCTTTAATATTTTTAATGACTCAAACAGTTGAAGTAGAATTGAACTAATTAAACACCTTGGTTTGTTTTTCTCTGACTGTAAAAGGTGGGTCAAGAGGCGTTTAGCCTATCACTTCTCTTGCCAGTCAGTTAAGCAAACCTACAATATGTGAATGCTTAAATTCCTGGCAAAATTGTGTGTTTTTGTCAACTTTTAAATCATACTTTGTGAAGGTATCACATGGGTCTTCATNTGTGGTGAAGATGTTATATTCTGCTATAAGAATTTCCTCTCCCTGTCATCTGTTCATCCTCTGGGCTAGAGATTTCCTGCGAGAACACTGTAAACAGTGAGGCTTTGAAGTTTTTTGAACATATACTCTGCTGTAGCCACATGAACAACTCTATCCCTTCATTCTGAATTGTGATCACAGTAATTGTCTTGGTTTAATAAGCCAAAAACCCTAATTCAAACAAGTGACTCTACCTCCTATTGAGAGCTTTTCCTAGAACTGTAGTTCTGTGCTTTCGTCAGCTTGCGTTGTGATGTAGAGCTCTGTTTGTTCTTGACTTCTTATTGTATATTCTCTTTGTCAGTAACTGACCTCCTGTGGCGTGTTTCTCTGTTATTGACTTAGTCATTGGATGATTCAGCCTTCAGTCAGTTCTTCTGACAGCTTACCCATTTGTCTCTTTTATTGTTCCTTTTTCCTACAGTTGTGTTCTGAGTAAATCAGTGTTCCATTGATTTTCCTTTTTCCACAGTAATTTCTATGTCCTTTTCATAGTCAAGATGTTAACTGTTGCACTTAATGTATATTACCTGGCATAGCCCTCTCCTCTAGATCAGTGCTGTGCCTTTCTTTGTATCAAACTATGTTTGACTGTCTTCTGTACTGTTGGGCAGGCAAGTAAGTTTGTATTTATTATTTCAAGTACAGATGTTATTTGTTTAGTCCTAGGTTATAAAATCTTAAATCCACTTAATTCTTCCATAGCATACCATTAGAATTTTCTTTGCTGTCATAAACATTCTACAGCAGCCCAATAATGTGTGTGAACATGCTTGTGTAGTGTGGAAGTGTGCCCCCTTAATTCCTATCGTGTTTCCTGAGACTCTGACAGTACTGTATTCTGCTGCCTCTGTTCCTGCATGTGAATACTCTCCCAGTGAGGTGGGAGATAGTTACTGTATTTCTGGTGCTGGAAGAGCTTTAATGCATCATATTCTCAGCTCCACTTTCACTGTCTTTTCTGAGAAATCTGTTTTCTTATTCCATATAGATACTTTCCAAAAAAAATACCAGAATCCCTTCTAATTAACTGTAGCATCATGTAATATCGACTCCCACTTAAAATGTAGCTTCCTGCCTAGAATGCTCTGTCTATGAGAAAGAAAAATTTGATTTCTATTGTAATTTCTGGAGCTCAACTACTATGACTTGGCTAACAGGGTGTATTTATAGTCAACCTATATATTCTCACAGAAAGTGACCATACATGTTTGTATTTCAAATTGTGATCAAACAAAAGCTTGGACTCAAGTAAATTCATTGTAAATATGATTACAATGTCACCACCACCACCCAAGTGAAAGAAAGGTCTTTTCAGTTAAAATAATTTTCTCTCAACACCAAGTAAAATGAACAAATCTTAGGAACAGAAGGCAAACCTATAAGACATGGCATTTACTTTGCATGTGAACCTATTTTTAGCTTGTAAATGAATAAACTTTATTCTGAAGATTTTATATTGATGTATAAACTTTATTCTGAAGATTTTATATTGATGTATGTTAGACATGAGTAACTCCCTCCCCCTAAAGGAAATAACTAGGGAAGCAAACTTGTGATTTCTTCCAAATAACTAAGCATATCTTCTGACTGCTCCTCCATGCCAAATAAGTCAGTGAAGGTTTAAAAATAATAAAGAAATTGATTGACTGTAAGGGAAAAAGTACTGTTCTGTCATTTCTGCTATACTACTCTATTAATTGGTCAGTGAGTGTAGCCCACCCAGACCCAAGGGGGAAGGATTATAATCAGGACACCAATACTAGGGGCTGAGGATTTCCACACCACATAGGAGCCCTGCTTTGTAAACTGGAGTGTAGTAACTCCAGGGTTCTTTTGCTGAGGCAAGGGGCTTGGACAAGGATTTTCACATCCATTTTTTGACTGCAAGCCTATTTATTAAACTTTCTTTATTTCTTCTCTAGAACACGATTATAAATATTCTTTATTTATGGTTTTGTTTTATCATCTAGCCTGGTTTNGACACCCTTTAGCTATGCACCAGGTGCATCAATTAAAAAGATTTTGATGTATATAGCCTAAAGTTACCACATATATATGAGGCCGTGTTTCTATTGTCAACCGTATTTAAACCGAAGTATAAAATATATAGAAGAAAAAGATATCAGTAGCATTGTTCACAAATTATATTAAAATCAGCTATAACTTAAAATGTAAAGATTCCTATTTTGTAAACTGTTCTATTTCAAAGATGAATATTTCAGAGTTGCTGTCTTTTGAAGGCTCTGTTAAAAACTTCCTTTGGGTGATTAGAAGTGAATTGCCCATTTTGTGTAATGAAGCAATTATTTCTTCAATCGCCACTTAGCAGTAATATGCTAAATTACTTCAGAGAATGAGCGGTAGTGTTCCTTGCACTGAGATGATCCAGCTCATTGTGTAATGTTTCATTTTGACAGTAAAAATCAGAGCTCGAGGCCTGATTTGTCACTTTGTGTTTAAGGATTGAGAAAGTTATGCACACACATAGATAGATGGATGGATGGATGGATGGATGGATGGATGGATGGATGGATGGATGGATGTAGATTTATTTATTATGTATACAGTGTTCTGTCTGCATGTATGCCTGCAGGCCTAAAGAGGACACCAGATCTCAAGACAGATGGTTGTGAGCCACCACGTGGTTGCTGGGAATTGAACTCAGGACCTCTGGAAGAGCAGCCAGTGCTCTTAACCTCTGAGCCATCTCTCCAGCCTGGATACTTACATTTTTTAATCTTTTATGAGTTAGAAAAAGAATATCTATAAAAGGATATTTCAGTTCTCCAAATAAAGAAAAAACTGAAGAGCAACAGACCAGCAACAGACTCAGGACCTTCCTCTGTCCTGGAAAACTACCAGTGCCATCCTAGCTGCAGGCGATTTCAGAACTTTGCCACTGGGTGGAGGTAGAGTCACAACTGTAGTCCACAAAGGTATGAGGAAATCAGCAAGCTCCTGCTTGTCATCCGAGATTAATTACCAAAACTCAAAGGCCCCAAAATCACCAAAACTCAAAACACACATCAAATGTGTGTTAGGCAGCAGGGATTGCTTACCTGACAATTAATGAACTTAAAAGCCATCTCTCTCTTCTTTTTCCTCCAAATTGGAATTTCTGATGTCACTTCTTTATAAAATTACCTGTGATCTAAACTTAAACTTGAAATCTAACTCCTGCGACCACTGACTCCTGGCTTGCTTACGGATTCCTGGCACTGGAAATTTTCTTATCTAAAGTATGCCTACAATTGCCACACTGTGACTAATTAAAATGCTTCTCTCTTTCCTCTGCTATTCATTTCTCCTACCCACAAGATACTGAATGTGGGGTCTTCCCATTTTCAAGCTGCTGATCGGAGGCTGGAGAGATGGCTCAGTGGTTAAGAGCACTGGCTGTTCTTCCAGGGGACCTGGGTTCAATTCCTAGGACCCACATGGTGGCTCACAGCTGTCGTCTAACTCCAGTTCCAGGGCATCTGACACCCTCACACAGGGTGTGAACAAAAAACACCAATGCACATTAAGTTTTAAAAAAAAAAAAATCAAAAAATCAAGTCTATCCGGAGGCAAACGATAGATGGTAGAATCGCAATCAGAAAGAAACATGGCAGTGATCATCTGTCTTCCCATCACGCTGGGTCTCCCATCTTAATTCTCCATCTACTTGAAGCAAATGCAGGGGTGTTTCTACTGAGCCAGAAGGCTGCCAGTCTTGTTACTTAGGCAGCTGGAAGGTCATGTTTATAAAAGGAAACGGGTTCTTTAAACTTGTGTGGTAACCATAGCACTATAGACCGGTGCAAGGGCTTTTATCCTCCAAAGAGCTGTTACAGATTTAGCATGTAATTGCTTTCATTTTCCAGATTACACTAGATGTGTTGGCTGATATGGGTCATGAAGAGTTGAAAGAAATAGGTATCAATGCATATGGACACCGCCACAAGTTAATCAAGGGGGTTGAAAGACTTTTAGGTGGACAACAAGGTAAGTTATTTTTAAAGTATTTTTATATATTTATATATATCATACATTTTATATATAATGTATATTTGTGTGTATTTATATAATTATATAAAGCATATGTTATCTAATATATAAATAAGTCTTTTGAATATATAATTTTTTTATATATATAAACATGTATCATATAAATATTTTTATATATATTCAGAACTTAGTAAAGAAATACCAAGGCTGGTTTGGGGGCTTGAGCACATGCAGATAACAGGTATAGCACCCCCTGCCTTCCTCAGCTCAGCTAATCACCTTTACTAACTAGGAAAGCCTGAGATCATCCCTCTCTCTATTCTTTACGTCCTGAATTTTCTCTCAAATCTTTGTACTTTGTGTTTTCCCACTGCTGTCACCTAAGTCAAGCCACCATTCCCTCTCCTGGCTTTCGTCAGAGCCACTGTCAGCATATCTCTGCACCTTTACCTCCCTGGGTGCCTTCTCCACTGCCACCAGAAGCCTCTTCAGCATGAGCTTGTGAGCCTCTCCTCCTGCACTTAACCCGTCCATAGTACCCTAGTGCAGATAAAATCACACACTGACACAGTAGTACCCTAGTGCGGATAAAATCACACACTGACACAGTAGTACCCTAGTGC
>LZPO01087256.1:201433-231899 GCA_001675575.1 Neotoma lepida | reverse complement strand
TGAGTTAGAACCCTCAGCACACGTGTAAGGATCAGGCGTGTGAGTTAGAACCCTCAGCACACGTGTAAGGATCAGGCGTGTGAGTTAGAATCCTCAGCACACGTGTAAGGATCAGGCGTGTGGTGTGCACCCTTATCTCAGCTCTGGGAGGGAAGGTCACTGGGCAGCTGGTCTAGCCAACAGTGGACTTCAGGGTCAGGGAGCGACCTTCTCAAAAATAAGATGGAGAGTAATAGACAAGGGTTCTCATTGTTGATTTCTGCCTTCACACTCATGGGCACTCACTTTCCTGCACATGAGCACATACAAAACAGCAATGAAATACTGAATAACAAGAACTGGAAAAATTGTGTCACTAAAAGCTAGCATATTAGTGGGGTATGGTGGCGCACACCTTTAATCCCAGCACTCGGGAGGCAGAGGCAGGCGGATCTCATGAGTTCCAGGACAGCCAGGGCTACACAGAGAAACCCTGTCTTGAAAACACCAAAACCAAAAAAAAAGCTAGCATATTAACTGAATTCCGCTGACACAGTGACTTTTAGATAATGTGTCAAAACAAAATTGATACCACCAAAGGGAAAACTAATTGTCATTGTAAATCAGATATTTACATTTAACTAGTAACAGTTTATTTCCTTCCNTTGTGAAGATTCAGAAAGTTGTGAACAAGAAGCTGAGGGAGCGATTCTGTCACAGACAGAAAGAGGTGTCTGAGGAGAATCACAACCATCACAATGAACGCATGCTGTTCCATGGTGAGTGCTGGTGCCGGCTGCAGGGGTCTGCCTGCACTCGGGGTTAGTAACAGGAAAAGCCCATGGGATTGATCAGTAACGTGTTGAAATGACTTGTTTGCACTTAGTTGACTGAAATAATTCCTAGTTTCCTAATGACTTGCATGTTGGCACAGGCTTTCCAAAGCATATGCAATGGGAATGGAATGGCTTTCTCAACTTCTGAACTCAAATTCCAACTTGAGCCACCGGGTTTTTCTTTTTCTTCTTTAGTATTAGTGTGTTTAGTGAAAAGAGTATAAACTAATTTTTCCACCTTTATGTTTTAGGTTCTCCTTTTATTAATGCAATTATTCACAAAGGGTTTGATGAGCGACATGCATATATTGGAGGGATGTTTGGAGCTGGAATTTACTTTGCTGAAAACTCCTCAAAAAGCAACCAGTATGTTTATGGGATTGGAGGAGGAACAGGCTGTCCCACACACAAAGACCGGTCATGTTATATATGTCACAGGTGAGCATCCTACATTGAGTTAAATGGTTGCCACCCTAAAGTAACCAAATTTGTTTAGCAGCTTCTGTTGAAGTTGCTGGTCAGCCTTTGCCCTAGAGCAATGACTGAAGTGCTGATAGCAGTGGTCCAGACAGACACATGTGCACTTGGTGTAGGTTGTAGTGAAACTCTGCATTTCAGTCCTTACTTCAGAGTCAAAACTAGGGAACGCTAAGAATGATTACCATAGATCAAAAGCCTCCTAGTCATCATCACATCTGAACATACAAGTTCAAGTTATGAGACTAGACTCAAGTCTGCATTGCTGATGTTGCTAGTGATGTGGCTTGTTTTAAGGTGATTTAATAATTCCCCTTGGAAAGTCCAGCTTCAAAATATCAGCTTTGGAATTAATAGCAAACAAATGTCAGCTTTTTTGTTGTTGTTATTGTTTTGGGTTTTNTTGTTGTTGTTGTTGTTGTTTGGTTTGGGGATTTTATTTTGTTTTTTGTTTGTTTCAAGACAGGGTTTCTCTGTGTAGCCCTGGCTGTCCTGAAACTTACTCTGTAGATTAGGCTGCCTCAAACTCAGATCTGTCTGCCTCTGCCTCCCAAATGCTGGGATTAAAGGCGTGCGCCAACACTGCCCGGCTAAGCTAAGTATTTTTGTTCATGTTCCACTTTTATTATTACTATGTCTGTCCCAGTTTTTACTGTTTACCCATAATGAGTCAAGCCTAATCTTGTCTTGGGAGATGGCTCGGGGGGTTAAAGATCTGCCAGGCAAGCATGATGACCTAAGTTTGAATCCCCATAATCTATATAAAATTCAAGTGCAGAGCCTGAGTAGTTTGTAAGCCCAACACTTCTACAGAACCCCTGGGAGCTCTGAGGCCAGCCAGCCATGTTACACAGAGGCAGAAACATTAAAGAAACTCTGTCTCTAACAGTAAAGACTAGCATGTGAGGTTGCCTCCTTCCTCTGTGCATGCTCACGCTCTCTCACACACACACACACACACACACTCACCCCACAGGTGTGTACTCAGGTACTGTTCCCATCCTTTCTTCTGTGCATTCATGTGAAAGCTCAGCTCTCTGTAGTATATCTTTTTATTTTCTATGCTAGATTCCTACACTACTCCAAAACTGCCTTAAACTGTTGGTCTAACTATTGATATTGAGCCTGATAATTGTTAAATAGTAAACCAGTATATCAAATTTTATCCCATTACTATGCAAAACTTGAGAATAATATTTAAATTAGCTTTCATTGTGTGAATTTTTCTTTTTTAAAAAAGCTAATAAACCTAACAGTTACATTTTAAGTATTACTTTCTTTTTTTCTGTAGACAAATGCTTTTCTGTAGAGTGACCCTTGGGAAATCCTTTCTGCAATTCAGCACCATGAAAATGGCCCACGCTCCTCCAGGACATCATTCAGTTATTGGTAGACCAAGTGTCAATGGGCTGGCATATGCTGAGTACGTCATCTACAGAGGAGAACAGGTATGTTACTCATCAGATCAGCATGAGAAAGTCACTAACCTATCCCTGCAGAAGCAGAAGCCATATTTAAGACAACATTTGTAGTCATTGCAGGCACAGCATGCCTTTGAATGGCTCTGCTTGCCATAGGCTGGTTGCATGAACTTCCCTTATTATTCTAATCATAACCCTACAGCCTTGAGACTCAGAAGGCCTGTATATTTAATTCTGCCACCCTCTTGAGGCTCCAAAATGAAATTTAAAAAAAAATTAATGGAAATGTATATACAGAGAAATACGTATGTACATAAACAAACTTTCTAGAGTTTCAAACCAGCCCTCAACTCCCAACACTAAATGTCATCCAGTTTGTCTGAATGCAAAATTCAGTTTTTCTAACCTTAATTAAAAACCATAAATAGCCTGAAGTAGAAGAAAAAATAAAACTACAAACAGATATTTATAAAAATAATATTTTTTCTGTGTGCTTTCTTGAATAGAGTAGCNTGTATAGTTGGAGAAGAATTGCAAAGAATTCTTGAACTTCTTTTTACTAAGTTTGTTTATTGTAGTAGTATGGATAAAATAACAACTCTCAGGTATATTATAGGATTGAGCAAGAGAGTAAATGCATAGGTATATTAACTTTTGGTAACTATAGTTCTTACTATAGAAGGAGGGATCATATGGAATGAGAGAAAGATTAAAAATCATGAATGTACTGAAGTTGCATTAATAGGAATTTGTGGTTTCTAACAAATACATTAATAGATATTTAGATGTATGTACATATATGTATGTTTAGGTCTATGTATAAATATAAGTACATACGTACNTATATTTTTTAACTCTACTGAAAGCAAAGACACCCCAATAGCAATGAAAACCTAGATCCCAATCCCTCAAACCATTCCTGGCTAGAAGGAAGCAGGGTTGGAACAGAATAGGTACAAAATAAACTTCAAATAGCTTGTTATACTAGAAAGTAATGAAGTGCTCAGACAGGAGAATGTGGAGGCAGAGCACAGAGACCTAATGCCATTGAGGGAGATTCCTCTGACCAAATCTGAGAAATCTGCATACCAAAATAAATATAGGACTGAATTTTGGAAAAAATAAGTAAATACTCATTGCTCTGTACTGATGAATGAGTAAGAAAGGGAATTTCTTGGGTCATGGTAGAATACCATAAATAGAAATGGGAGGAGTACTGGAGTTGGAAAGGTTCCAACTTGCAAACTGTCATGGTAAAAATTAACTCAAGCAAGAATGGATGCTGAAGTAGAGGGTAATTTCCATAAGAGGAATATTTGCATGCTTGTTGCAAAGCTACAAGGACCGGAGGTGGTAATCACCCACTGAGGATAGAGAGAAGTGCCTTGACTAGTCAAAATTTACATCACTCATTAGGGACAGGTGGTTGAGACAGGGACATCCTGGAGAGCAGCCTGGGAGGCACACAAGAGACCCTATCTTTAAAAAATGAAAAACTAGACTTGGTAACTGCATAGAGCCTCCTCCTCCTAAAGGGATTTTAAAGAGTGAGAACAGATTTGTTGAGGAGAAAGCTGAAGTGCCTTGATGAAGTGAAACGGACTCAGTGTTTCTCTGGGAGAATGCTTGTCTTCCCTAACAGGTGCCTCTCCATGGGGGTCACAGCAACTGTGGTATCTGCTAATTGCATCGTTTCTCACGAGCAGTTTTCCCTGAGTTTAGGAAGTTTGCATCTCCTAGTTCGTTTGTTCTCCCTAGTTTTAAATCATACTTGATTCTTAATGCCTAACACTTTCCAGAACACAGGGCTGTTTTAGTCGGAGGATATTATGGATAGGATCTTTTTTTAAGGGTTGAAGGATACACTGAAATGAATGTATACCTGAAAGGAAACTTGGCTTTGATTGTGACACGATTAGACTTCAGGAGAGGCTGGCATGTGGCTCCGTGCAAGAGCATTTGCCTCCATATGCAGGCCCTGGATTCACTTCCCAGCACTTGGGGTGGGGAGAAGAGGAGTGTCTGAGTATGTTTCACTTTTACCCCCTACGTCAGAATGAAGAGAGACGGTCTCTGTTTATTGGTTGTTATCAAGGTTTTGTGCGTTTTACTGAAATGATATATACAGTGCTGGCTTATGTAAGGTGGGGAGAAAGTACTGTAATAAATAGAAATACTATGCAAATGATTTTATAGATGGTGGGACTTATGTGTGTTTATGTAGCCTGACCTCCGCGTAAGTAAGGCTCAACTGCTGCACCTTCAAGGGGATGAGTTGTTTGCCTTCTTGACCTTTCCAGGCATATCCAGAATATCTCATCACCTACCAGATCATGAAGCCGGAAGCCCCTTCACAGACCGCAACAGCCGCAGAGCAGAAGACCTAGTGACTGCCCTGGTGGTGGCCAGAGTGAGTCAAAGCTGCGACTGGATTACAGTGGATTGCTTCCAACAAAAAAAAACCCAATATTCTCTAAACCCAACAGCTAAGAAATACGCTGTTTGTCTTTTATAAAGCATTGCTAGGGTGATGATCCNGAGTGAGTGACTGGGCACACTCACCTGCCACTGGTCCCTAGAAGAAAATGTTTACTGGGCGGCCTTGGACGTGTCTCAGGCTCATTTTCATAAAGTTACCCATTTCTAAAGCAAGATGCTTTGCTTGAGACATAGAAATGGGAAAAGAGATTTTCACACACTACAGTTTCTTTGCTGTGTTTGGCACAGGTATAGCAGATAGACACGTGTGGCTCATTTTTTAATTTTGCCAAACATACATTATTGATGCTTCTTGTTGTTGTTGTTGTTGTTGTTGTTGTTGTTTTGTTGTTGTTGTTGTTGTTACTTTGAAAATGAGCCAGAGTCTTCCTGGGATATTTTGCACAGAGTCACACTGACTAAAATCATTAGCAATGCAAACAGAGCTTCTGGCCGAGCAAGACACTGTTTCCACTTCTCTTGTTAGATTTTGTATCTCTGCTTCTGAACATAAGGAAAGGCATTAAGATTTAGTTCCCTTTTATAAGCTGGCCCGTCTTAAAAGGAAGGGTACAGACATCTCTGTGCTCTTTGCAGTCTGCAGGGTTCACAGGTCCATGCTACAAATGCCAAAAGAGCATTGTCAGGGAGCGGTTTAAGGGAGGCGGTTATGACTTCTCCTCCTGGTGAATTACTGGCAGGTTGTGAGGGAGGAACCCAGTAAGAAGGGAGAGGAGTAGAATACAGGGCCTTGTGGCTGCAGCCAGGCAAACCCAGGGATATCTCAATAAAAACTTCACTTAATCTGAACCACCGGAATTGTCACCCCTGACATTACCCTGTGCTCCCAAAGTCAGGGAGCTGTCATACTCCGTTAACATGCTACCCTCTTCTTTAGTTTAGAAAGCCAGGATTCAAACCTGAAGTAGTAAATATGCACAAATACAAGGACTTTCTGTTTACTCCAGATTTGGCCTTTATTTTGAATAGTATGCTTCAAATGATTTATAAAGATCCCTTTTCTCAATTTTTGAACCATTTCTTCAAAGTTCCTAATATATTTAGAAGGAAAACAAAAATTGAAACCAAAGGTTCTTTGACTTATTTTTTTAAATGCCACTAATAGAGAAACGTCTCTTTGTGAAAGTACTGCTTGTTGTAATGGCATTCGCCAAATGTACAGGACATTGAGCAGAACCACACTTCCTCTGATGCCCTTGTGGACCTAACTGAATATTGAATTGAACACATTACATTATTTAGGTTCATGTTGGCATCTGTCTGCTCAGCTTTGCAGCAAAAGTCATAGAAACATAGAGGGAAAACAGTGACACTCTTAACCATTTCAATCGGAAGTCTTGAAAACGATTTTTTTTTACTTTTTTTTTTTTTTTAATGTAAGCATATTAAGCTGTGACCACCTTCATTTCCCTGGCTCTCAAAATACACATTTCTCTCTTCTTTTTCTTTTTATTTATTTAATTTTTGTTAGCTTGAGCCCAATGCTAGAACTAGGCATCCAGTCTAGGGTGTATTTTATAGTTATAGCTTACATGGGTTCCTCAAAATTAAATCAAGACTTAGCCTCAGTTTTCACTTCTATTGAAGTTCAGTGGCCTGAGCTGGGTGATTGTGTTTTTGGCTGTGTGTTTAATAGCAACTAGGGTTCCACATAAAGCTTCAAAATTTGATGTTGGCTCAGAGAGCTTTCTCCTCCTTTCCTCCCCCTGCCTGTTTGCAAAGGTTGAAGAAATTGCCATCTGTATAACTGTAGTAGCTATAATGTAGATGTTATTTGCCCGCTCCTGAACTAGTTTCAAATGCTGACCACAGCTGTGATTTGAGTTACGTAAAGGAAGTCCTATGGTAGAGATACGGAAAGCTTTCCAGCTCCATTAAAAGATGAACCACTGTCTGACTGTGGTTGTGTGTCGTGTTATCTCCATCACACTAACTAGATTAACTTGGGCCTTACCTTAAGAAGTTAACTGTGGTTCACTGAACCACCAGTGCTGTGTGTCTGACAGTCTCTATGCCAAGTAAGGACACTGTGTAAGGAAGACTTTTTGCAGTACTTGAGGTCTCCTGATGACTCACATATGACAGAATGCACATATATGATCTATTTAAAANGAGTGGGTCAGCAGAGCTAATAGATATTTTCAGAACTTGAGAACCAAAAGCGTTGTGAGTATATTCAAGTTGGCAAAGTAACTGTGTGGAATATCCTTGTATAGCAATATGAAGAGCCCTCTGGAATATAAAAGCATGGTATTTGTCTGAAATCTGTTTAGTTTCTGTATGTGTGCATTACTTAGAACCACTGGCAGGTTTGGGGTTCCTCAGCTTCCCAACAGAACTGCAGAGAGAAGTCAAGTGTCTCTACGAGTTTCANATCCAAGGGCTTTCCTAGAGACCTCATGGTCCCAGTTTACTGGGTCTAGGCAGCTGGACACTTACCTCAGGCATAAATTAAGTGCTCTGGACACTTGTCCTCGTACTTGAGCAGATTGCTAATCTAGTGTCAGAAGTAGCCCCTGTGCTTGGCCCCATTCACTTTCTTCCCTTCTTCATCTTGGGTCTTACAGAAGGAATCCAGGTATCTGTAATTTTCATATCAAAACCAGAACTGGGTTTAGTCCTCATCCACTTTCTGCTCAGAAGATTCTGCCAGTTTGCTAACAAATGGCAGCATGGAATCCAGGGTTTTAATTCTATGCAAAATAATAGCAGTACAACCAGGAATCTTCCTCTCCTTTCCTTCTTAGTGATTAGGACTGACTGCAAACAGTGTAAGTAGAGTAACAGCACTAACATCGCATGGAAGCAGCCGGGGGCTCCTCTGAGCGTCCTGTTACTGCTATACTCATTTCTCTTGGCTGTCAGAATAGCAAAGTGCATTTGGAATATATAGAGAAGTACTTGAATATGGCAAGCTAATAAACATACATTAACATCCTATTATCCTCGATATTATTACAAACAATAATATTTTGGTTAATGCTAGAAAACAGCATTAGAATGAGTAAATTGTCTAGGTTTTCCTCTATTTCAGTATATTCCCAGTTGCATGAAAGGTAATTAGATATTGTTCCCTCTCCCCTTTAAACACTCATTGTTTGGATTCCTATAAATGGCCTTGTAAACAAAAATGATGTGTGTTTTAAAGCACATGTGCCCCCTGTCTTGTTCCCCAGCCCATGTACCCAGATCTTGTTTGTGAGACAGCCTTCTTACTTATGTTTCCTGTTGCATAGAGCTACAGTCTTTAGAGTCATTCAGCAAATATTCAAAAATGACATTAAAATGGGTTTTCATGCCTCAGAAATTAAAGACTGGTGTTTGGTGTCAAAGCAATGACAAAGAAGTGAGAATAATTGTGGAAGTAATATTTAAACTAGTGCTAGCTACATCTAGCATGTAAAAATCATTTTTTAAATACCACCCTACAAAGTGAGGCTTCTTCAGCCAACTTCCGCATTCTGCAGTTAACAGACAATTACGTTTTTCCTGCTTAAAAAAGCCTTATCTGTGGCAAAAGCTTTTTAACCTTTTCTCTTCTAGCAGTGAAACATGAATCCATTTCTTAGTACTTGAACTGTGTTAGTGAGTGGGCATGTCTCTATTTCATACCTGGTGTGTTTTAGGGAGGTATATTTTATAAGCAATACTGTCACACACAGTGGAGCTGATAGAACCAATAAGTTCTAGTCTCTCCCATGTGAGAGTCCCCAGCCTCCAAGTCTTCTGGTTTGAAAGAACACTAGAAGGATTTCCAAACCTGTCGACTTGTGTGATACCATGTAGAGTTTGAGTAGTGTGGAGGTGTTTTTTAGTCATTTTAAAGTATATACTATGATACAGTAAACTGTAGGAAGTGAAGATTCTATATACTCTATAAGATCCAGCATGGTCATGTGTGGCCAGTTTTACACTTGTACCAGAGTTCTGCAAAGTTGAGATAACACTCTCACCATAGACGAGCCNTTCATTCGTCTNTCCCAAGGATAGAATTGACCCTTCATTTTTTCAATTTCCTCACCCTTCCGTCCTTTCAAGGATTTTTTTTTTTCTCATCTTCCAGAATTGTTTTGTCTACCCTTCCCAAGTGACCCTGAATGCCTTTTGTTAGCTCAAATTTGGTAACGGGGTATCTCTGAACCCCACCCAGGATTCGGGAAGAAAAACTAGAAAATGCCACAGTAAAAGAAAGGGAGGAACTGAAATTTTTGAAGCTAGTAGCATAGACCTAGAAGGTAACCTTACTGTATAATACATGTATTCACTACACAGAACACTTAAACTCTTCGTGTGTGTATAGTACCTGCTTCTGCTTCTGTGTTTTATGCTCATCTTATCTTTGTAGTAGTAATTTTTGTCTTTGATACCTACAAAACTAAAAAGGTACTTTGATTGACAAGATATCTCAAAAATTTACAAAACCAGCTTTGAGGAAATCTAGAACGTTTCTGACTACAGCATTTGGAGTTGTGATTGTATTTTCTTACTGTGATGTTGGTCTGTGTAAATAAGCAGTATAGTGGCCCTTCAGTTCGTCATTAGCGTTCTTTTGTTTTTAGTCTCTGTAACCCGCCAGTGGCTGGGTTCCAACCCCACTTTGTTCTTTCTTGTATTTGTCCATCTGTAGGCTTGTCAGACAAAATACAAGATGCCCAGTTAGATTTGAATTTCAGGCAGTTTTGTAGCTCAAGTATATTTCATGCAATATTTGACATATCTGTGCATTTTTTTAAAATGTTCATTAACTTATCTGAAATTCAGATTTTGACCGAATATCCTAGATTTTTGTTTTATTTGTAGTTTTTCTAAATCTAATAGCCCTAGCAGTTTGATCACAAAAGGATGCTCACAGCATGTAAATTCTCTGGTCTTTATAGCTTTCACCTGAAATGGACGACCTTTTTTTTTCCCCCNCTCTCTCTCTTACCTTCTACTTATTTCTAAAAGAGGCATCAAGGAACTTAACCAGCCTACATGGTGGGTTTCTATTTAAAACATCTCTGTGTTAAATTTAACCTGTAATTGTGCTTTGGCTTAATGTCTAACTTACAGTACTTGTAACTGATTAATATTCAATAAAAACCATTTTAAAGTACGCTGTGTGTATATAGCATTCGGCTTGTGTTTCCTTTTGTCCTGTTTTGTTCATGTCAGCTTGCCTATCCATAGCACAGCTGACCTAAAACTGTCAAAATTCATGTAACAACTCTCCTTCCCCTCTGCCTAGTGAGATCCCAGCTTGAATTCCTTATAGCCTGCACTCCACATGAGAGCTATAGAAATTCGGCAAGAGCAGTAAGCCCCCAGGGGAGCTGTGGAAATACAGCAGTAGCNGGATCTTAAACAAAGGGCCATGGTCTCTGGTGTCAGACCCTGAGAGTAGCTTACAGGCCCTCCCAGCCAGGAGGTTTGGAGAAGAGTTCTGTACATGCCATGGGGAACATTCAAGATCTCATACTGCTGAGCTTGGTATACTAACCTGCAGTCCCAGCACTTAGGATGCTGAGGCAGGAGGATCATGAGTGTCTGGTTTGCATGGTATGACCTACCCATCTTGTCCCCAGGAAGCAAAGAATTTTTCCACCTCTCACCGGTGCTCTTTCTCCACAGCTAGTAATCTTTAGGTAGCTAGTATGAAGCTAGGTGTGTCTCTATAACTTCTCCACCAGAAGGATTGTCAGTTAAAACATAAATTAAGTGCTTAGGAGCCCTCTAGGTACCATGAACCTATAAGATGCACAGAGTGATTTATGAACGGCAACTGGCAGTTAAAGAATTTACCAAGGGTACAGAAGAGGAATTTACTGAAATGCTTCAAAGAAACAGTAGGGAACTGTGAGATGAGGGAGCGTGTGGAAATGCTTGTGTAATGGGAATGTTACTAGGTCTTAGGGCCATTTGTGTGGGGTCCATATCCGAGTAGTCAGGCGAACATCTTACTGGGTGGTAAATTTTATAGCAGGAGTTTTCTCTTGAGGCTGGCCATTTGTGCACGATTGCATGGGCCACTAGGGGTCAGACTCGGAGTGGTCATGGCCTGGTGGTTAAAGTCTAGAAATTTTGCTTTCGGGTTTTGGTTTCCTGTTTGTTTCCCTTCATGCTCTGTGTATGTTGTCATTATACAGTCCTGAAAAGTCTTTTGAATCCCCGTTTCACAGTTAAACTTGAAGGTAAAGTTCCACCACAGAACCTGAGTGTCAGCTGCTGTATGCTGGTCCCTGATTATACTGCTGCTCTGATGCATACATAGGAATGAAACAGCTGGTGCTGATGTTACCATATGTCACCAGTGAGTGGCTCATATGGAGATCAGGTTCAAAAGTCCACAGTGCCCCAAGAAACTGTTCTTTTGGTTCCTGTTAGAGAGTGGAGGTGCTCAGAACTCCGCACCAATGGCAAGTATAACGTGAAGTAAACAGATTGGAATTTCAGCAGCCAGCACTTGCTGGGCTATTCAGGCCCCGTTTCTAACCCCCAGGACTCCTGTAAAAGCAGTAGCAGTGTCTGGAATAGCAGAGCTCCCAAGAGGAGACAGGTAAATCCCCAGAAGCTCACAGGGCAGCTCAGTGGGATAAAACAGACCAGCCTCAAGGGTGAAGATCAACACTTGAGGTTGGCTTCTGTTTCAGTCAGGTTTTTTATTGCTGTGAAGAGACACCATGACCATGGCCACACTTATAAAGAAAAACATTTAATTGGGGCTGCCTTACAGTTTCAGAGGTTCAGTCCATTATCATCATGGCAGGAAGCATGGCAGCTCGCAGGTAGACATGGTGCTAGAGAAGGAGCTGGGAGTTCTACATCTGGATCCTCAGACGACAGGAAGAGATTGCCACACTGGGCGTGGCTTCAGCATCTGAGCCCTCAAAGCCTGCCCCCATACTTCCTCCAATACCACACCTATTCCAACAAGGCCACACCTCCTAATAGTGCCACACTCCCTATGGGCTTGGAGGGGGGCATTTTATTCAAACCACCACTGCTTCCGATCCTCACATGTAACATTGTGGCATTCACACACATGAATATATACATACATACGTACACACAGGGTTTTTTTTAACACTTACTAAACCGGATATATTTTTTAAGGAAATTATAACTAAAACAAATCCCATGACTATAGAGAGAAGCATTTTCTTGGCCATTTGAAAGGGGGGTGTGGTGGGCTGTGGATTGACCTTACAACTGTGCACATTCTAGGAAGGCGCTTTATTACAGCTGAGTGACAGCCCCAGTGTGAACTTTTTTTAAACTAATGTTGCTTACAGTGCTTTGNATTGTGCAGTATGTCAGGTTGAAGCCAGCATGTGCGGCTAGGAGTGTTCATAAACCTTTATCACTGGCCTTGTTCACACCTCTGATTTTATAACACACACCAAGGAGCACACAGATCTATTCGCAGTAACAAGGGTTATAATGCTAATATAACTGCTTCAGTGAAGTCAGTGGGTATGGAGCATNTTGGTTTTGTTTCAGGTAGATTTACTAAGATTCTTGACATTATTTACCTAGCATAGGACTGATTTATACAGAAGGGCCGATCAGAATTACTTTATTATAATTCTGCATATAAACAGAGCATCAAGTATGAGGAAACTGGTGTGCATCAGGACTGTGGGCTGTGGAGAGGCTAAACATGGAGAAAACCAGGGTGTACCATACACCACTGAATTCTCAGAATCCCAAGGCAAGTCCTGTGAACACTACTTCTCTGTTAAGTGTCTGCAAAGGTGGTTTAATAGTTGTACTTGAGTGGTGTATGCTGTGATAGACTGGTACAGATGACATGCTTTGGGAGTGCCAATGTCTTCAAGCAACTCCGTGTTACAGGCTGTGCAGTCCAAGGAGTTCCCAGAGACTCAGGTGCTGCAGGGATCCTGACCTCCATCACGGGGAAGAATTGGAAGGCAGGAGAGGGCAGAGTGGGTGTGTGCAGGCTTAAAGGGGCACACTGAAGACTCCATGAGCTCTTATGTGACTGTGGCTTTTGTAGCACACCGTTCACAGGATGTTATTGGTCGATAACCGAGTTTAAAGACTAAAGCAGCTCAAAATGGCAGTTACTTGGTTTACTCAAAAGAATTTCCCTCTGTAAAGGAGAAAGTAAGATGTTTTATGAGTTGTGTTTCAGTTTTAGGAATGAGCAAAGTGCTGGTAAACGTAAGGTCAGAAGACAGTCGGACACGTTTTGACCCTCGGCGTGGTNCATTAGCTGTTCTAGTAGTCTTGTTCAAGATGTTTCTTCTGAGTTTATAGTTCTTACTGCATCTTGGAGAAGTTTGGTCAGTTATGTTGAAATTGTAGGCTTTTCGGTGCTGTGGTTTTGTTTTGTTTAAATGCACATCCAAAGGAATGAGGGCTCTTCCTTCCTGGTCTTGGCTGGCCTGACTTTCTACCCTGCCTCATTAGAACAGTGAGAAATGTGGGTGACTGAGGGCATCTGTCAGGGCAGCTGATTTGCTAAAACACTACAGGATTAAGATGAGACCCCAGCTCTGCCATCTGGAGTCACAGCCTGGTCCCGCCACTTGCTAGCCAGAGGATGTGCTGAGTTACGTCAATTTCTTATCTTTTTTTTTTTTTTCTCATAATTCTTTACCGACTCTGGAAATTTCACATTGTGAATCCCAATCCCACTCACCTCCTAGTCCCTCCATATCTGCCCCTCACCCCTGCAGTATGCTCCCCCCCAATTAATTAAAAACAAACAAAAACCCACCTTGCTCTTCCGTCTTTCCAACACTTCTTCATTCATCCTCGTGGCATCTGGACCTGCAGTGTGTCACTCAGTGTCCCCTTTTGTCAGCCTCACACACAAAATGTTCATTGCAATGAGTCTGGTTCCAGGCCTCTGGCACACCAATGCGCATTCTTACTACTTCACAGCGCTTGAGATACCTCAATGGTCTTAGTTAATCTAAAAAATTGGCTCTGCCCAACCCCCAAGAAAAAGCACAACTGGCTAGAAAGGGGGTTAGAAGAAAGCGAGTCTATTTAACTACCTAAGACCCCACCCCAACATTCTCAGCCAGACTGGAGTCCAAGGTGCTGCTGAGGTAACAGATTTAAAAAGAAATCAACCCTCAAATTCTGATTGCTCCTTCCTGACCCAGCGATGTGACCTGTTCCAGGAATTTAGAGATACCACAGCATCACGAGGATGTAGATGTGTTCGTTCTATGTACTGTTAGATCAACTGTTAGAGCAGTGGAAAAAACAGGCTTAAGACAGCCCTACCTGATTCCCTCCCTAGTTTTTTGTTTCCAAATTTATTCCTCTGAAGGAAATAATGTTCTTCCCCAAATCCTGCTAATGGATTGAGTCAATTATGTTACATTGTTGCTAGCTCTTCTTGTCCATGAACATGGTAGATGCTGTCTTCCATAGGCATGTTATCTCATCCACAATATACTTCTTGCCTGTTCCTAATAGTTTATTGTAGGCATTTTATCTTTAAATTGTCATTGTAAAATGGATCTTGTTTTTTCTTATTTTGTGTCACTTGGCAATTCTGTATAGGAAAGGGACTTAATTTTTTTCAGAATCTTATAGTAACAATTTTATTTGACCATTTCCAGGATGTTATATAATTATGAGACAATAGGCAAGTAGTTTTACTATTTAGTTTGCGATTTGGGTAAACCACACCAGTGAAATTTGATAAAAATGATGTGTGGATCATCNTCCATCACCATGCTTTACACAGCCATTAGCTTATTTGTTCGCTCTAGCCTTGAAATGCAATTGCTTATTTCTATAGTCCTGACAGACTACAAAGCCAGTACTATCTATCGCCTCAGATCCTTTGAGCCTCAGACCCTGTGCTCCTTGTATAATAATTCCTTACACGCCCTTCTATTATAGCCCTCTATGCTGGTGTTTTCATGCTAACACTGGCCTCTTCCATTGACCCATCCTTACACTCCCTACAGTCCTTTCAGGAGAGTCGCTCTATTACTTAGCATTGGATCTTTCTGACTGCTAGTAACAAGCCCTCTCTCGCCCCTCAGGACACTGCTGTCATCAGCTGGAACTGTAGGTGCTAAGCACACGTGCTTACTTGAGGTCCCAGGTCCTTTGTCCCCTCCAAGTTCTACCAGCAGGATTCGATCCCATGAGAGTCCACAAAAGCAGAAATGGTTGAAAATGTATTTATTTTTTCTTCAAATGATCTTTTTCAAGCAATAAATAAAAAGACATGTTTGACTCCTCTAAAAAACAAAAATCCCCTAAACTATGTACATCCTACAGAAATACAGGCATATCAAATGTAGAAATGACACCACTATGGGCTATTTACACAAGTTACAAGTATTGCATTGTTATCTTTCTGATGTCTCTTGGATGATTCATGAGCTCTAAGGGGCAGGGCACTGGAAGGACTTCAAAACAGACACATACTTTCTCCATTTTTCTTGANGGAGACAAAGTTTAAGGAAATACATCAACACCCAGACACTATATTAAGCCCACTCACAATGCTCCACAATTGGTTCCCACTCGGGGCTCCCCCAAAGAAACCACCTCATTCCTCAGCCAGCTGTGGATAGTGGGACCACCACATCAACCTGGTAACAACAAGCCCTGCTGTAGCTCCTGTTTTCACCTCTTTGGGAATTTCACCAACCAGAAGCAACCATCTCCAAAACCTGGCTGCACACTGAAAGATCCTAGGAACACTGTTAACATATTGGTGTCTGGGTCCCACCCACTCGAGTCCTGGTTTATTTGGTCAAGGATATGAGGATTTTAAAAGCTGCCCAGGTGACTATGCTGGACAACCAATAACTATTGTATCATTCTTCCCACAAGCTTCTTGTCCATGGCCCAGTCCCTTCCCCTTGGGATTAACCCCCAATCTTCTCTCCCTCTTGCCACCTTCCCAAGGACTCTTAAATCACTTCTCCTGGCTTCCCCAGCCTGACTGAAAGCCAAGCAGAGGTCTCAAGGGAGAAGGAAGCTGAGAGCTGCTAGCCACCTGCTCACCTGGGCTTCAACCTTCAGACTCCCCCACAAACACCCATGGGTGAGACAAGATCCCTGGGGAGAACTGGGTGTGTTCCTCATTCTCTGACAAATACTCNGTGGTTTTCTGCCTTTCCAAAAATGTGCCATCACCAGAAATCAGTTCAGGAACAGGATGCTTTCCTTTGGAAACTAACCATTTGGAATGACCCTGGGAAAGGGTCTTCATTAGAGCTATTCCAAGCCATCAAAGAGGCTTCCGGGGAGAGAATAACAGTTTTTATGGTCCCTCCCTTTTTTTTTTTTTTTTTCAATCAAACCAATGTCCTATTTTCTTTCTAAGAGTTTTGGGTGTCATGCTGTTATCAAGCACCTGTCTCTTATACACATCTAGATGTGTATAAGAGACAGGTCTTCAGTGACCTCTAATCTGGCACCCCACAATACTGTTTCCCCAGTACTACTGTTGTCTCTTATACACATCTAGATGTGTATAAGAGACATATCAAGCACAAAGAAAATGACTTTATAAATAGCCCCTTGACATTGTCATAGAAGGCTTGAATTAGGAAGCAGGGGACGGACATCTGGAGCTCCCACTGTCTTGTGTGGTTGGGATCCAGTCTGGGAACTAGGGCACATTTGGCAAACACACTCGTATAAAAAGTGAATGTAGTCTAAAAGCTATCTCTCTGCCCTCCAGAAGCCCTTACATTCTTGGAACCCAGGACTTATCTAGCTATAAAACTCATCTAATCTACTTCTTCAGCACACATGAAGCAGCTGCCAGGAAGCAAGGCAAAGTGTAGGACCATCCAACTAGGGTCTACCATCCTAATGGGTCAACCACCAGGGAGCTCAGCCCCTTCATGCCTTCAGCCGAGCAGCAGCGTCAGGGAAGCAGGGCACCCCTCCTTCTTCTAAAAACAGGAAGTGAGGGCTCTGGACTCGCCCAAAGGCAGAGTTTGACACATGCCACCAATACAAGTCCTGTCTCTTATACACATCTAGATGTGTATAAGAGACAGCCCCAAGCCTTCCCCATAGAAAACACACTTATTCCTCCAAAGCTGTTCCTCCATTTGGAAAGGCTCCTTCAAAATGGCCTTAACCCAGTCAAGAATCCAAAATGGCTAAGTTACCCAGGATGCATTTCACAGGAGCCAGCAGCCAGCCCCCACCCCACTGGTGCTCTCTCACCCTTCGGCACTTTAAAAAGCCCCGAGTCATGGCAGACACTTATCTTTTTATTCAAAAGAGGGCTTTTGAAAGTATTCACTTGTCAAACAGGGATTTAATAACAAGAATTTCTTGGTATACTTCAAGTAAATACCTAAAACTGAAATTTATCCAAGAGAGAGAGAATGGTACACTTCAACTTCACAAAAGGATCTGTTCTTGTGTTCNTCTTTAGTGAGCTGGCTTTGATGGGGGCCTTGCCAAATGACTCACTGTAGGAAAATCTGAACTGCACCCAGTTTTCCAGGAGCACCTCTTAAAATATGGCATTTGTCACAGACAATATCCAAATCCTAGGCAAGTTGGAAGAAAGCGCTCTAGCCACCACCAAAGGGGTCACCGGAGAGAAAAGCTTGCATGCCTGGGTCAGTGTGCCCAGGAACCAGCTGTCAGTGACCAACCACAGGCCTTTGTCCTGGCGTATCACCCTGCCTACTTCTTGGTGGCAACAATTCAAGATGGCAACCATGTGGAAACCCAGACACCACTCACTTCCTTGTTGCTAGCACGCCTGTGTTTCTGTGCTCAACTGTGTGACTTCAACAGAAATACATTCCAAATCCANGTCACCAGGCTCCTGCTCATACATCTTAAAGAAGTTCTCAAATACTCATTAAGCATAATTATTCAGTTGACGACTAATTAGAAGTGAATACTGTAGCCTAGAAGTATCTAGAACAAAACTCCTATGAATACAATAGAAGAACAAGCGCACAGCCAGGCACTTCCGGCAAAACTTGTTTTCTCCTCTTTCTCTCTCTAACTTAATAAAATTGGTTGAGCACATTCGCCAGGATCTGTAGGTTTCATAACTTCAAGCCTTACTGCTTTAAAAAAAAAAAAAAAATGAGGTAAATTTCTACCTGCAAAGTGAAACCGACACGTGAACCAGTCTTCCCTGGCCGCAGAGGCTGCCGTTATTGCTCTAGGTTGGAGTGTTTTGTTTGTTTGCTTTTAAGGTGTATTCGAAGTCATTATTGCCATTCTAGCTGGCCCTGTGGTTAGCCAAGGAGAAATGGATGAGGACGGAGCGTGGTCACTTGGCCCCCCCACTGGTCAGTCCCTACTTGCTGCCCACATGTGGCTTGTACAACCCTGGCTGGGGGCCAACCCTGGACTTAGTGTTCCGAGACTAGCCCTAACAGCTGGGGGACGTGGTGATGGGACTGTGCAAGTAGGGCAGGCTACTGGGGGCCGAGTGCACACCCACAGACACGGGGAAGCTGAAGACAAACTGCGAGGTGGGGGTGGGCGTGGCCTTGCCCCTCTCCCGCAGGGGCCCGGAAGGGCTGGCAGCCTCCGCGGCGCAGGATGTGGTGAGCACCTGGGATTCGAACTGCAGCAGCTGCCCCATGAAGCTGAAGTTGGGCGAGATGATGCTTCTGCGCTGCTTGACGAACTCGAAAGCTTCCTCCAGCCTCACCCGTTTCTTCATCATCAGGTAGGCCAGGCAGATGGTGGCTGATCTGGAGATGCCCGCCTGGCAGTGAACCAGCACTCGCCCTCGGCAGTCCTTCACGGCATCTGGGGCAGAGAGCGTGACATGGTTAGGGCCCTTGGCAGACTTCAGGCACCACCACTGGCAGTGCGTGTGGCAGAAGCTAAGACATGGGAATGGGGAAGACAAGATGGACCAGATGAGGGGCACTCCTATGGAAAGGGACAGCCGTGCTAGACTGAGACCCATTCTGTAGTATTTTCTAGACTTTACAGCAATAAAAAGTATTTTTAAAGCGCCCACCCAGGGAAGTCACATGGCAGAGCTAGTTAAATCAAAGAGAACAGTGACTCAAATCTCCTTTAGATCAAAGAAAACAGTGACTCAAATCTCCTTTTGTCTTCTTCTCCATACAAAAGTCTTAACTTTGCACATAAGTGGAGCCATGCNGGGAGGTGACTGGCCCTTCAGCCAGGCATGGGCAATGGCTTCCAATTCCCACCACANACAAGTCCCCACAGGCAGGCCGAGGGCTTTTCTGGTGAAAGGCAGTATTTTGATTGGAATCCCCCACAGGCTCATGTACTGAGCGCTGCTGGTTATGCCGTGAAACCTCCTGGAAGTGTGGCCATGCTGAAGAAACGGGCTAACTAGGGGCGGGCCTTGAGGTCTGAGAACCTGGCCCTACTTTCCATGCTCTCTGCTTCCTGACTGCAGGTGTCATGTGACAATGACTTCATACTCCTGGCACCAGGTCGTCCCCCTGTGATGGACTACACACCCTTTTTTTTTTTTTTGGTTTTGGTTTTTCGAGACAGGGTTTCTCTGTGTAGCTTTGGTGGCGCCTTTCCTGGAACTCACTCGGTAGCCCAGGCTGGCCTCGAACTCACAGAGATCTTCCTGCCTCTGCCTGGGAGTGAGTGCTGGGATTAAAGGCGTGCGCCACCACCGCCCAGCATACACACCCTTCTTAAACTGCAAGCCAGAGTCAATTCCTTCCCTAAGTTGCTTTGTATCAAATATTTGGTGATAGCAATGGCAGCAATACAAGGAGAATGTCCTAGCCTGCACATAATACCTCAAGTCCCCACCCGCCATTCCCTGGGGCTCCCCCTCCCTACCCTGAAGGAGGGTAGGCAGCCTACCGATATACTCGATGGCTTCCATGAACCAGGAGCTGATATCAGCCTTGTGGTTATCTTCTACCGGGATGCACTTGTACTGATAATGTCCTTCAAAGTGGTTGGGACAGTCCGAGGAGACATTGAGCAGGGCTGTGATCCCCAGGGCGTCAAGCATGTCTCTGCGGGCAGCATGGTAGGCGCTGCCGAGGTAGAGAAAAGGGAGGATCTCCACAGGACCCCCCTGCACCGAAAAGAAACATAANGACCTCANTAAAACATTCGTGTCCAGNAGCAACCAGGATGATGGCTGAAGTACTGGAGCTCTAGAAACTTACTGACAACCCACAGGGCTTCCTGGGGCCTGGGGAAGAAACTGCGGATAGGTAGAGCTTTTCTGGCTCTTCCTTCCTGGCCTGGGTTCAGGGGGACTCTAGTGGGCAATGTATGGTCAGGTCTCATGGGCACCACCCAGCTTCCCATGACAACTGAGGCAGTACACTGACCATACTTGTGGCACACTCGGCCATATTGGGTGTTTACCCTGCTAACGGATCACTGAGCCCTTGTGTCATGGGGTTTAGGGATCTGTTTGGTCAGCTATGTCTACAATTATCACATGAGAGACAAAATGTCTCGGATAAGAGGAGAGATCGTGGCAGACGTGATGCCCTAAACACATGATAAGATTTATGGGCAGAAATGGTGGACTCCGTCTGACTGAAGGGGTGGGTCACATGGGCTTGAAGGAAGCGCAATGGCTCAAGCAGATTTTTTTTTTTTTAGGAGCATGGCTGGCACTCAAGTCCACTGGTATTTTATTAACTTGCTGGTAAATGAGGGAGAGCCTGGCTATCATGGGAGCCCAGCGATTATCCCAAGGCCTCATCCTTTCCAGAATGACATTCTCAANATCCCTCTAAGATGGGCCCAAGCAGGCCTTTTCTCTTGTTCACTCATACCTCTGGGGTCTAGAAGCCAGACATGATGGGTACA
The DNA here is from genome assembly GCA_001675575.1 of Neotoma lepida. NCBI lineage: Eukaryota > Metazoa > Chordata > Mammalia > Rodentia > Cricetidae > Neotoma > Neotoma lepida. The sequence continues at coordinate 210,925 of LZPO01087256.1, read as the reverse complement.
TGCCTATACTCCCAGTACCAGGGAGCTAAGGCAAAACAACAAATTCACAGGTAGCCTGAGCTACAAAGGGAGACACTGTCTCAAAACAAAAACAAAACAAAATAGAGGCTGAACCAGAAGTATCTATTTTTTTTTCTTAACTGGGGATAAAAAGAGAGGGAAGAAAGGATTCCTAGCAATAAATACACCTGACCTAAAATCCCAACATGATACTGGGGGGGGGGGTGTTCACCATGCTGTCTTCAAATTAAGGAGTTGTGTTTGAAGCTTGCAACTCAGAACTCTCAAAACAAAGCTCCTTCATGTTCTCCTGCACTACCTGACTTGAACTCTGCCCAGGGTACCACTACACCTACCTGGTCATGTAGTGGGGTNCCACAGGAGCTGCAGCCCAGGTCCAAGGACTCAGTGGCACTGGGGGGCACAGGTGGTGGGATGGCTGCCAGGGTCTTGGTTTTAGAGCAGAATTCTGGGTACTCAGAAGAAAACCTTTCGTAGCCACCTTTAGAGGAGAAAAGTGGTTCAGGTTAGTGAAGCCACAGAGCCAGCAGGAAGCAAGGAAGAACAAGAACTGTCGGCTCGGTGTGTGCCACTAGGTGGCGCTGTGGGTCTAGAGATAACGGCTGCAGAGCATTTTTTTTTTTTTTTCAGAGAGGTTTGTTTGGTCAGAGGACCATAAATATGGAGGATGGAAGGATGCTGGGGACTTCGTTAATGCTTGATGGATAGTCTTCAATTTGAGATAAAAATACACAAAGGAAGATGTACAACGATATGCCAGAGGGACTTTCTAGGGTACCACGTGCAACGAGGGACCCATGAACACATTACTTAGGTGGACAGCCAGTTGTGCCCTCGCCTGGTGAGGGTTCCCATCTGGTATCACCAGCGTCAGCCCTTTCTGATGTGGTAAAGAAGGGGGGAGGGGGGACTAAAAATAACTTGACATGAGACCTTCTGAGTCTCCTCAGAGTCGGAGCAGATATCAACTGCGCTGTCTCTACCAGAACGGCCACAAAAAAAAAAACAGGTGTCCATCACACAAACCCCTTCTGCTACACAGGTTAGGGGCAAGGAAGGATTTTTCTGACCCTAGCATGGATGAGCCCTGCAAAGTTTATCTGCACTTCTTCTGCGGAAGGAAAGGTTTTGTAACAAAAAGATAGCACCAGTTATCTGGGACAGCTGGGTGCTGTCCCACAAGAGCCTGGGGGCAGGCATACGTAGGGAGGAACAAAGTACAGCTCTCTTTTTCTAGTGACCTCCAGGACCAAAAACTATACCACTTCAATACAGCCTACATGTTGGGGATCAACCACTCTCATGGACAGATCCATACAACTGGAGGAAATGGTAGGTGGTCACACAGTGGTTAGCTCCTACCCTGTGCCTGGCCCTGCTGGAAGGCACCTCTGGCATTATGTCCTCCAGCTGTTGACAGTGACTACCAATGGACTGACATGTGACCGGTTAGTCAAATGCTTGGCTCCTAAATTCCAACCCTAGAAAACTGCTTCCTGCTGCTTCTGAGAGAATGCAGAACTCTCTCAGCCACATCACAAGGGTTTCAGAAGCAGGGCACCCATTTTTTTCCTCTCTGACCGGAGGCTTTGCTTGCCCTCTGCTCACTCCCTCCGGATATAAAAGGATATCTCTGTGGTCAGAGTTCTTCCTGCTGAGTCACAGTGACCAGCCTCCAGAAGGGGAAGCCTGCAGACCTGCTCCTGCCAGCTAAGAATGTGTTGGTGGCTACAGTGGCCATACCACCCATGGGGCAGGGCACCCTCCCCTCCCATCAGAAACCCTTTTTCTTTTTTTTTTTTTTTATAATTTAATTTTTTATTAGAACATTTGATATATAATTGCAGTAGAGATAATATACAGATAGTTTGAACATAAATATAGGTACAATTTTTATCCTAATAGTGAAATGTTTCACTGAAGTTTACCCAGTGACTGGGCAAAACCCAAACTTATTTTATGCTACAGTCATCCTAGGGTCCTTCCTGCTAGGTATCCTCCCTGGATCTGTGAGAAACCCTTTTTCTTAAAGCAATCCAGAAGGAGTAGAGGTGAGAATCTGAAGTCTGTCACCAAAGGCCCTTGGTCTCTGCCAAGAAACATAGGTCCATGGCCCCCATTAGGTAAAGAACACTGGCTGAACACCTCCATCAATAAAGGCCCTCTGTGTACTTCTGTAATACTTCAAATTTTTAATGATCTCTTTGTCTATTAGCATCCCTTTAAGCAATCAAAAAAAATTTTTTTAAAGAGTGAAGTTACCAGTGGTTCCTGGCAAAAAGCTTCCCACCCAATAGACAGGTTCGTCCAGCCTCACCTAAAAATAAAGGGTAGAGCTGCCCACTGGAACCCAGATTCCAAAGCTCAATAATAGGACCCTCCAGACAGCACCTAAGGAAATGTCCCCACCCTCTCCATCATGGAAAGGGTACAGGGCCTGGCCAACCTGAAGATCCAGAAAGAACACTGGCTCTGCCGACAGGTCACATCTCAGCCTTCCGTGGTATCTGCTGTGCACCCTACTACTGCTGTCCTCTAGCCTGCCTGAGCCTCCCGCTCCTAGTCAGTAAGAAGTAATTATTAATCCCCCCCAACAGGAAGGTCCTGGGGCACATGATTTGCCTGCCTGGCAGAGGCACCTTGGGAAAGGAGCTACTGGCTTTGGGGAGCTGTGGCTGTCTGAGGACACAGTGAGGGCTGTGCAGAAGGCCAAGGCCAAGAGAGTTGCTGCTTCCAAGGAGGAAGAAACCTTAAGTCCTTGCCTCACATGGCCATGTCTGTTAAGCCTTTTGGATGATACCTTAATTACTAAAAACTGGATACCCCAAACAGGGGGTACACATCCTATGTGCTAAGCAGCCCTGTGGAAAGCATGAAGAGCTCCAGGGTTACACACAGAACAGATAAGGAAGCCACCCAGGAAGGTTAAGGGCAGGGGCCATCCTTGATGCCATACTTAAGAAGAGCCTCTGCTGTCCATTCACACTAGCTTTTCCCTTGGGAACTCTGCTAGCTTCCCCAGGTAAGACTTCTCACGTGCATACACAAGAGATCCAAAAGAGGACTTAGTGCTGACACTTTTGCTCCTGACCCAGACAGACCCAGGCATTTCCAGTGAGCATTAGAGAAAATGATCCACACTTCAAAGAAGTAAACTTGAGTAGCAGAATGTGTTGCATTTTTAAAGTGTTATCAGCTTATGGAATGTCCACTGGGGTACGTGTAACCCTCTTCTTGATTACGATGTAAACTTAATGGATCTGGATTTACTGAGACAGGGTCCCACTCTGTAGCCCAGGCTGGCNTCGAACTCATGGCAATCTTCCTGCCTCAGACTCCCTACGTGCTGGGATTACAGGTATGAAGCACTGCCACCAAAGCAGTATTTATTCCTTACAGTGTGTAGAGAAAGCAGCCTGAAAACATCTTCCCATCAGGCCCTCCTAGAGAACCCCATCTTCGTACAAGTACCATATGGCCACTGCCTTTGTAATAAAGAGCCAGTTTTACCCAAAACTGACTCCACCATACTCAAAAGGGCCAGGCTTTCCCTACACCTCCTGCACATGTCCAAGAAAAGTGGGAGCCGAGCATGATGGCACATATCTAGTCAGTCTGGCCATCTCTGAAGCATTGGGCATCTGCTGAATAAAATTTTATAACACATGCCAATGAATTTCGACCTGTTTTTCCTATGTCCTGTTGAATGTAACTGCCTCACAGATTAAAGGTCTTTATTTAAGGAGTATACTTCCTAAGGCTGGGGATGTAGTTCAGTGGCAGAGTGCTTACTAAGCACATGTAAAACAACAGGTTGGTTCCTAGCACTGGTGGGGGGGTGGGATTCAAAGAATAAAGAACTTATTTCCCCTGCTTAATTTCTTTCAACCTGTAAATCAGGAATGGAGAATTAGGCATGGCCTTCACAGGGCTTGCCTAAGTTAGCTCCATGGCCCTCCTAATTCTTTTATACTAATAGCAAGCATTTCAGAGTATAAATCATGAACACAAGGGCCTCCTGGCCATAAATTCTCCACTCTAGTTGGTTGCCAGGCTCTGCAGGAGTGAAGCTAATATATGTGAAAGTGCTTTATAAGGGCCAGCTGATTGGTGCTGGTAATACCANCGTAATAGGGTTCTTAGAGGGGAGTTCTACGGTGCTGACTACGGCCNTGGATCTTAATGAGGCTGCCACTTTTTCCTCTCATCCTGTCAATCAATATTGAGACTACCACCTGAGCCCCCATCTTGCTCTGGCCCAGAAAGAAAGTCTAGGTTGTCTCAAGGTCATATGCCTTTGGGAACCTCACTTTAACTGAGCAGTCTTCAGACAGTCCCTACCTACGTGAGCTTCTGACCTTGTGGTTCCCAATTCAGAGAGCCTGTCTTTCCCAGGCCAGCTGGCTGAACCCCCTAAGGCCTTGCTTGGGGGCCAGCTCTTCCTTGCAGTCCTTCCCTGTCCTCCCACACTATCTGCTCTGTCCAGCAGGCTGGCCTGTTAGAGTGACTTGTCTTCCNGCCATGTTCCCTCTGCCAGGAACTCTCTCAGGAAGGAAAANAGCTATCCCGTTTTACAGGTTCTGAGTATCTAAAGGAATTTCTTGGCCCTTTAATGACCACCGTTTCCTACAAGATAAGAAGCTCTGATGAGCTTAAGGATCAAGAAAAAACTCCATGGACACCTTTGGCGTCTTTAGTTACCTTTGTGGGCTGCAAACATCCAGCTCCCTTGATGCCATGCGTGCTGTGTAGCCAATGCCTATAGGCTTGGAATTCTTAAGACCTATCCATTTTATAATTCTAACACTCCCTATCTTTTCCTCTCTGGGACACTGTGTTATATTTACCAACAGAAAAAGCCAGTCATCCTCTCCCTCTGGGTACAAAAAGTAGGAAATGTAGGCAAGCCCTTGAGCTANGCCCTGGGATGACACTGGGAAAGCTGGAAAAGAGACAAGCAGGCACCAGCAGAGGCCCTGGATGAACAGCACCCCTCCNTCCCCTCCCCCACTCACGTCAGGTCAGGTCAGGTCAGGTCAAAGACCTTCGAGTTTTAACCAAGAGGGGAAGAGTAGAATGTCTAGATGGCTATACCAGTTGCTCCCTGGATAATTTTGCAATGAGATTTGTATAAGAACTGAGGTTACGAGATACGTTCTGAACAGGAGGGAAAGATGAAATTGTTCAAAGGAGGTCCGGTGTGTGGAGCAGGGTGGTCAAGAATTTGTAATCCAGCTGCCTCGGTCTCAGGTTACCGAAATCGTAGGCACCCACGACACCAGGCTAAAATCAGTGTGTGTGTGTGTGTGTGTGTGTGTGTGTGTGTGTGTGTGTGTGTGTAATAGATTAATGTGTGGCACTGGGGATACTGGCAGTAAAGAATTATTACTATTATGGTGAGAAATTTGTCTTTTAAAAGCCAAACTTTTCTGAAACTCCAACCTAAACATTTATGGCGGGAAAGAATCTGAAAGATGTACACTGAGATAAAAATCAGAAAACCAAGTTTCAGAAGCTGTCCCCAAAATATCTTCCTTACCTTAGAGGATTTTTAAAGTACTCCCCATGATTTTTATTAGCAAAAAAAGGTAACAAAAGATTTTAGTTAACTGCTTTTAGCAAAACTTGATCAATAGCAGCAAATGTACAAGACTAACAATACTTCAGCGAAGTTTAATTCCTGCTTTTAAACTCTTGCTTGTGAAAATCCAGTTAACTACTGACAATTAGTAGACAATCATCCTTTTAAACGACCAAAAAAAAGGAAAACTGAGATTTCTTTTAAAAGCAACAAATTGTGGGGGGGAGGGTGGACGACGACAAATTGATGATTGCTTAGGCCAGGAAGAACATCATTTCTCAAACTTGTTTGATCTCCCCATCCCAAGGAAGTCAGGCACCCAGCATGTCTTCCTCCGGCTTGCCCACTGTCTGCACCCCCACTCCACCAGCAGGAGGAGGCCCTGATTGCCCAGATGAGCCAAATCACCCCTTTCATAACTAAGAACAAACCTACCAGGCTTCACATCAGGTCTCTGAGCCATGCATGATTCTCTCCCACTAAGCCCCATCTTCCAAGCTGCCCCCACCTCGGTGGTGGGGAAGGCAGTGTCAGTCCCCAGGACTGCTCCTTCCTACAGCAGACATTTTCTTGCTGCCCTCTCTAACAAGGCCAGAGAGGAGGGGGGACTAGGTTGTGGCTCAGTATGTACATCCACATAAACTAAAGGTGGCAGACAGATGTTCTGCTACCTCTACAGAACAAGGGGCGACAAACATTCCCCTCGGCCCTCATATTTTAGGCTCTTGTTCCCAAGGACAGCACGTTGAACTTCTGGGCTAGGGGTGGTGGTGAAGTTGGGGTAGCAGCTGTTCCCGGACAGATGAAAACAAAGCAGTCCAGGCCTGTGGCCAGGGCTAGATGAGCACTACCTCAGAGGACTGGAAAGTGGCTTTTGGCTTTTGAGGGGCAAGGGGATGATCTTGCCTGCCCATCAGGGCCAACGACAAGGGAAGAAGGTGGGAAGGTGGAGACCAGTCAAGCACGCTTGAAGGAAATGTTCTTTCTGTGGGCCAGGCTTCTGGCCACCATTAGGGAGGGGACTGTCATTTTGCCCAGAGGCCACCTGTCCTGCCGGGTCTTACGTCAATATTTGCCCTGAAGCTTTTCTCAGAACTGGTCTGGCCTCCAGGTCTCCGGATCCGAATCAGGACNGGTAGAGCGCNGCGAGCCATGAGATTTAACCTTAAAAATATGCTTCCCTTCCTAGGCGCCAGGTCCAGGAGCCTGCGCCCCGGAAGGAAGCCTTAAGGGCTCAGGACGAAGGCCCGCAGCTGCCGCTCCAGGGCGGTCCCCTCCGGATTTCTTCCAGGAAGAAAAACAAAACAATCCCTGACTCCACGTGGGGCTTAGATACTCCCAAAGCCAGAGCAGAAAGGCATNGCCCCGGCTCTCTGACTCCAGGGCTGAGGAACCCAGAACAGCCTGGGCTCCCCCGGTAGACTTTCACTCCAAGACAATTTCACCTCTCCCACCCTCGCGATCTCGATTCGGGAACAGCGGGCAGGCGGGAACAATAGCACAGAAGCGCAGCTTGGGGTCCAAGCAGGACCCCGCCGAGGGAGGACACGGGATCTCCGCCTGACCCGGAGCTCCGGGTACCGCGTGGGGCTCGGCTGGGACCGCTGGGCGGTCGCGAAATCCGGGACGAGCGTTCCGGCAGTCGCTCCTAAAATGCTTTATTTAGGGCGAAGGCTAGGAGACTAGAACTCTCCTGGATGAGCAAAAGGCGGCCCTCTCGGAAAAAGAAAGAAAAATCAGCAAAATCGCCTTAGCAGTTCAGCCTCAGGTCAACAGCAGCGTTTCCCCAGCAGCTGACGGGTCAAATGGTCAGGAAACAACTGCGGAGAACAAAGCCCCCCGCTGTTCCGCAGGGCCAGCCCCGCTCGCCCTCACCCAGCCGCTTCCCGGTGCTTTTCCGAAAAGGTTTCTCCCCCAGCCTCCCTTCCTTGCGGTGTTCTCGTTCCGAGAGTAAAAGTCTAGAAGAGNGGACGAAGAACCTCGACAGGGAAAGGGGCGGCTCTTGGAAGGCGGGGATCCGAAATACCTCCCGGGTTAAAAAACGAAGACCCGACCCATGCGAAAGAATGCGCGGAATGCGGCGGCCGGAGGTAGGGGCGCAGCGCGGCAGGGGGCGCCCGACCCCCGCGCTCGCCGCGCGTTCCGCAGCCCGAGGCCCGCACAGCCGCCCTGCTAGCAGGTGCGGCGAGCCATAGGTCCCTTTCTCCAGCGATTGGGACAGTGTGCGATCTTTCTGGGGGGGTGTCTGACTTCTCAGTTTGACAAACCACTTTCTCTCCGGCCGCCTATTTAAGGCCAGGGTTAGCTTCAACCAGGCACGCGCCGCCAGCAGAGTCGAGAATGGTGTGTGAACAAAAGGTGGTGATTCTCCGCTGCTGGATTAGCAAGAGGAGGCGCGGTTCTGCCTGGTGTCCCCCGATACAGCGCTCCAGCCTCCTTGCTCCGGGAGCCTAGGTCTAGCCCAGGGCAGGAGGAGTTGGCCGCCTGTCAGAAAAGCTTAGTTGGGGCAGCGGGAGACGCAAGATAAGAACGTTCCCCAGATCTGCAATCCAATTCTCCTTCCTGCATTTACCAAAGGCAGGATTGTGTACGAACTCTCGAGGCTGATCCCACCTTAGCGTTCACCTTCCTTCACCCCTCTCTAGGGTTCTCGGGGTCACAACGCACCAACAGGCCTCTCTTGTCCCTGTGGGACTTAAGACTTCTCAGCAGTGGATGCTGGGCTGCGCAGAGGAATCGCTGCCAGCATCCAGGCCAGAACCGTTCTTGTCAATAAACACCGTAACTCTAGGAAGCATGCGGGTTGCAGGTGACTGGAGAAACACCCCAGCACGTTCCCCACCCCAGACTTGGGCTCAAAACCAAGGCAAAACGATGCACCCTGACATGCACGGGGACTCCCCGCAGCCCCAAGTCANTCTGGTNCTTCTTCCCATGCCCAGCAGAGCGCAGGCCGCCAAGACCCTTACACCTACCCATCAGCTCGCGCCCGGGCGCCCACGTTTACCTTTAAGCAGACAAATGTCTGTGCGCTCCGCGTTACGGCGCAGCGCCTGCACGACCAGCGACACGGTGCTGTCCTCGCGAAGGCTCTCGGCGCGCGGGCTGCGCTCGTCGTAGACGATGACGGCCGAGTAGAGGCCAGAGCGCAGGCGGGCGCGCACTTCTTCCTCGGCGGGCAGAATCTGCTCCAAGCTCACGGAGCCCTTGGCCCTCCGCCTCACGATGGTATTGCAGCGCACGTTAACCGAGCCTCGGATGTAGCCCGCGCTGTGAGCCAGAAACGGTCTGCAGTCCAGCAGCAGGCACTTGCCGCTGCTCAGCAGCCCCAGGGCGCCGTGGCTGCCGCTGCCGCCCGCGCCGCCGCCGTTCTCATCCCGGTTCATCAGCCTTTTGAGCACGCTGCAGTCCATCTCCCGCAGTTCCTCCATCGTCACCATGTCGCCGGGAACCGCAGCAGCTGGGGAGCTGGAGAAGGCCAAGGGCACTCAGGCCAACTAGGCTACAAGAAGGAGCAAGCGAGGGCTAAGAGGGCGCGGGGTCGAAGTAGCCACAAACTTGGCCCCCAGCCTCTTCTCCCTACACCCCTTCCTTCCTTCTCCCGCAGCCTCGACGTTACATAGCAGTCCGAGCCTTCTCGGGCTCCAAAGCAGGCAGGCGCGCGGCCCCCGGGGAAAGTGGCCGAGGAGGGGAGTGTGTTTACTGGAGAGCGCTCCCCTCGGTTTGTTGCCTCTAACGTGTTTTGCTAGCTGGGCTGCTCCTGCCGCCACCCGCTCGGGCGCCGCCGTTCCACGCAACACCCCGCCGGAGCTGCGCGCACTGCCTGCCCCAGCTAGAGTTTCCTCCTCGGCTTAGAGATTTATTAATGCTCGCCGGTTCTCCCGGGGGAG
>LZPO01087256.1:151884-167916 GCA_001675575.1 Neotoma lepida | reverse complement strand
TGGGATTAGATGGTCAAAAATAGTTCATATGACACTGGCTTTCTCAGGCTACATGGATCTCAGGCAGAACAGGAAAATGCCAAAAGTTTCTCAAGGCCAAATGTGTTCTATATTTTCCATGTGGAAAAGTTAGAGATGGCCAATGGGTTTTCAAGTATTATGGGCTACCACCATTTGCTGGAATGACAGACAGAATCTCTCCCCCCATCCCCCCAAATCAGAAGTATTTACACCTTAGTGTCTCTGGCTCAATCACAGAATGACTGATGCTTAATTTTTTTTTCTTGTCTGACATTTTGCATGGGGTCAAGTTCATTCTTGAAGGCCCTTGATCGCTCCCGAAGTCTGTGTGTCTACAGCGGGTACTAGGAAGAGTGGAAAGACAAGGTATTCAGTAGGGTCTAAGATTGTGTGTCCACAGACTCATGTGTCTCATTTGTGATTCTGAGTTGAGATGCATGGGTTAATAAGCATCTTTTGTTCAACTGAGGAGATAAATATTGATCACGTGCTTGAGCCTTTCCCAAAATGGAATAGCCACCACTGAGAGTGTGGAGACTGGAAATCAGGAGACCTGGGATCTCTGGTTCCAGTTGTGCTGTTGACTTTGATTGTCACATAAGCACTGTGATTCTTGCTTTGTCGGGCTGGGAAATGGGGGTGAAAGGAAAGGGTTGGACTAGATAGCTGTTACGACTCCTCTCAATTTGAAACTCTTATTTTCCTCTATCGACTTTATCAGCCCTGATTTTCTTTGGAGGAGGCTGGATAGGTATGGCATATATATATATATATATATATATATATATATTTTTTAACTCTTAATAAATGTCTTGTGTGGTGATATTTTATTTGTGCTCTAATAAATAAAGCTTGCCTGGAGATCAGAGGAAAAAGACAGTCACTATATTAAACACAGAAGTCAGGCAATAGTAGCACATGCCTTTAATCCTATCATTCCGGAGGCAAGGATCTGTCTGGATCTCTGTGAGTTCAAGGCTACACTGGGAACAGAGCCAGGCATGGTGGCACATGCCTTAAATTCCAACACTAGTTAACTATAAAGGTCTGGAGGTCTGTACAGACAGACAGGAATTGACAGAGCTGGGCAGGAAGAGGAAGTGATGTAGCTGGGGTGAGAGAGCAAATGAGATAGCAGAACAGAAAGGCATATAAGTGTGGGTAAACCGGAAGTAGGTCTCTTTTCGAAGCTGAGTGTCAGTAAAATGAGGTTGGCTGTGGCTTTCCCTATTCCTCTGACCTCTCAGGTTTTAACCCCGATATCTGGCTCTGTGTTTTTTATTTAATAAGACCTTTTAAGATCCGTGTTACAGTCTTGGAAGCACATTGATGTGAAAGGTTGATGTTTATCCCTGTCTGAGATTATTTATATAAGTTTTAGATGTGTAAAACAAAAGTCATCAACTGAGGAGACCTTCAGACTTACCACTCTCTGGCTTCTAGTGAAGCAATTGTGGATAAACTTTGAGTTTCTAAGGTGCCATCTTAGTGTTCACCCACCCATCCACCTCCTCATGGATGCACTTGCTTTTTCCCTCTGCTTGGCCGCCTTCTGTGTCTACCTCCTTTGCTGTTGGCTCACCCCTGTGCCCATCTGTCTAAAGATGCCCCTTTCCTCACTGTCACATCATCCTGTGTTGCCCTCTCTCTAGCCCTTATCTCCGTGGCTTATATTTGCTCATTTCCTGCCCGTCTCATTAATCTAGAACAGTGATTCTCAACCTGTGAGTCACAACTTATCAGATATTTACATTACGATTCATAACAGTAGCAAAATTACAGTAATGACATAGCAACTAAATAATTTTATGGTTGGGGGTCACCACATCATGAACTATATTAAAGGGTCACGGCATCAGGAGGGTTGAGAACCACTGATCTAGGAGGTAAGCTTGGGAAAGCCTGAGCTTTATCTCCAATGCTATCTTTGAGTCCAAACATAAAGACATTCAGTGAGTGTTTGCTGAGTGAATGAGCAAGCTTCTCCACTCCTTTGTTCTCACCTCATCTCCAGCATGCCAAAACATCATACTGCCTGCCACGGTGGTACCTGCCTTTAATGCCAGCACTTGGAAGGCAAAGGCAGGCCGATATCTATGAGTTCAAGGCCAGCCTGGCCTAAATAGTGAGCTCCAGACCAGCCAGGGGTACATAATGGACCCTGTCTCAAAACAAACAAAAGTAGTCATACTCAGACATGTGCCACGACACATGCTGAGCTAAGAAGGCTCTGTATCAGCCACACTTCTGTCTGTCTGGGATGACCTGCTCAAGTGCTATACCTTTTTTACCAGCACTAGTTTTCTCTCTACTATAGTCTTTCCCACAGTAGGCTAGCTTTGTTTTCTCATCACTCCTAGAAGCCAGAAGGATGCCATAATGGTAGGAAGTAAATCATGCTTAATTTTGCATCTCGGATTTAGCAAAATGTCTGCTACCTAGCAGGGACCAAAACTTGTGCATAGATGATTTTTTTGTTTTGTTTTGTTTTGTTTTTCACGACAGGGTTTCTCTGTGTAGCTTTGCACCTTTCCTGGAACTCACTCTGTAGTCCAGGCTGGCCTCGAACTCACAGAGATCCGCCTGCCTCTGCCTCCCTAGTGCTGGGATTAAAGGCATGCGCCACCACCGCCCGGCGAATAGATGATTTTTATCCCAAAGCTTTGAATAAATAGATTCGTATATGCTGACCCGGAACCTGGAGGGAATTCCACATTGTTCTGGAGGGGAACAAACATTCATGGTGTTACCACAGCCTCGTGTTTGGGTCTAGAAATGATAGAAATAAAGCTAGACCTGGAAGAATGCAGGGAAGGCTTTCCTGGGACATTGCCTCCAGCCAGATGGAAAAGGCAGCTATGACCAAGAGGAGCTCAGCCAGGCAGCTTCTAGAACAATGGGTGACTTAACAAAAAGTACCTGCCCAAGCTCCCAACAGGTTCTTCACTCAAACATATTCACACTGTAGCTTGTGGTCGTGTGTGGTCAAGGCCTGAGCTCGGGTCGCATATTGGTCAGCTTTGACTTCTAAAGGAAGGTGGCCTCCTGGAGGCTGAGCTTGTATGCATCTGTAGAGCTGGGAACTCGGGGTTTTGTGTCAACTCAGAAGCAGTTCTCATCTCAAAAGGAATGAGACAGTTTGTTGTGGAACCACACAGAAGTGACCATGGCCCAAAAACACAGGTTCAAGCTTCCTCAGACTCCATGTTCCACTGGGGAAGGTTCCATGAGATTTTTATTAGTTGTAGAACAAAGAAAGTCACATATCGAAGTGTTTCTCGAGAACAGTGGCAGGGGCACAGGTAGGTGGGTCAGAGCAAAGTGGGAGAAACTCTGCTATAGGTTTCAGATCTTTACCAAATGGAACAACCATTTGGTGGCAAAGACATACTCAGAGAGAGAGAGAGAGCACAGAGTAGGTGGCCAAGCACTAGCTGCCGGTTGCCAAGGGACCCAGAGTGTAAGGAACATGTGTGTCTCTTTACCGAGCCGCCTTTGACTGGTTCCCCATCACCTGCATTAGATTCCTGGGCCACACCTGTTTGCAGCCCAAGAGCTGTGGAAGCCTTGCTAACTTTTCCCAGCACCATCCTAGAGTAAACCACAGAGGGGAATGCCAGCCTTTCCCACTACAAGTGCCACTTCCTAAGGCCGCTTTCTCAAGTCTGGCTGGGAAAGGGCCTGTGAAATGATCAGTTGACAGAATGCAAGAAAACCACACCCCCTTACTGCTCCCTGGCTTCTGTGTCCTTTGCAGAAACACAGAGGTGCCATTTTGCTTTAAATCAGTTCCTGATTCTTTGGTCAATTGATTGCAATAATACACACGACATCTGCCCTGCTAACTGCAAGTGAGTTGTGTAAAGGCTGGTCATTTTCATTGCGAATTGCTTTGGGAGGACAAAACAGCCCCACTTGGCAGCAGCAGTGGTAACTTCCCTTTATAAGGGTGAAGACATTTAGAAGGCCATAGAGATTTTCTAAAAGTGTTGGGAAAACAGTACCAGGCAGGACAACATAGCATCGTATGAATACTTACTGCTCAAAATGTGAAAATTCTTTTCTATTTTACAAAAAGCTTGAAAAATAAGGCTAGGAAAATAACATTTAAGTAATAAGGCTGGGAGAGCAGTTTAAAGCCTTGTAAATCTAAGGTCATTTGTTAGTTTGATGGCTGGAGTAACATTTTTGGATGTTGGATGTTACAGGTTTATTTATTTATTTTTAGAATTTTACTTTTATTTTATGTGTATGAGTATTTTGCCCATATGTTTGTCTGTACACCAGGTATGTGCCTGATGCTAGAGGAGGCCAGAAGAGGGTGTTGGATGCCCCTGGAACTGGAGTTACAGATGGTTGTAAGCCATCATATGGATGCTGGGAATTAAACCCTGGTCATCTGGAAGATCAGCCACTGCTCTTAATCACTGAGCTGTCTCTCTAGCTCCAGATATTTGGTGGGGCGGAGAACGTATGATCCTGTCTAAATGCTATAGTGCTATCTACTGGGATTATTCTTTCAAGTGACTTTTCAGGTTGGTGTGGTAATTTCTTGGCCCCCTTTAGGTATTTTGCTTTTACCCTAAAAGGTTAATATCTTATATCTCCTATTGTCCATAAGCACTTTGAAGAAAGAGGTTATAACTGCTTGTTCCTATAACGCCTGCATAATTTAGCAAAGGGATGAGAATTCAACACATTGATTTACATTCTGAATTTACTTACTGCCATGGTTTGATTGTGTCTCCAAAGTCCATGTATTGAAACTTACTCTCCACTGCAGCATTGTGGGGAGGCAGGCCTAATGGGAGGCCATTCAGTCATGAGGGCTCCACCTTCTTGAATCAATTAGTGTCATAATGGTGGGAGTGGGTTTGTTATACAAGTGAGTTTGGTCTTATTGCATCCTCTCTCTCTCTCCCTCTCTCTCTCTCTCTCTCTCTCTCTTTCTCTCTCCCTCTCTCCTCTCTCTCTCTCCTCTCTCTCTCATCGTCACTTGTTCTTCTACCTTCTTTCATGGGGTTACATATCATGAAGGCCTTTGCTGATGTCATATCCATTGAGCTCTGTCTCCAGAAACATTTGTTAAATAACGTTCTATTCTTTGTAGATTGCTGTATTAGTGTTCACATTCTCACCACTGCAACAAAATGCCTAGCAGAGAAAACCTATGTGAGGAAGGATTTGTTTCCACTCCTGGTTAGAGGGTACAGTCCATCCTGATCGGAGAAGGCATGACAGAGGTCTCTGAAGCTGGAACATCAGGAGTCCTCCATCTCAGTGGAGAAGGAAGTAGAGACTCTGGGTTGGAACCACGAAGGGTTATCATCGACCAAGCTGCACCTTAGTGACCTACTTCATCCAACTGGGGCCCACCTCTAGCTAGGTTGTCCAACCTTTTGACATTGTGGAATGCTATTGTCATCGATCAATGTGTTGGGCCACGTTCGTAGCTATCCTGGGATGGGAGCAGCCTGCAGTCCACAGGATGCACATGTCAGTGAGGGTTCTATATCCTCCCCAAACAGTTCCATTGTCTGGGAACCATGTGTTCAAAGACCATGAGGCTATATGGAACATTTCACATTCAAATCATAACCATTATCCAGTGTTTTCTGTTACAGCAATACAAAGAGACTGAGATATTTATACAACCCAAATCAAAAGCCAGGAGAGAAACACGGGAGAGTAATTTATCAACTAGATGCCAATCATGCTGCTTGCCAAATATTTCTGGATCTTTCCACTTTGGGGCACATTTTTAGTTTACACCTCCCTGAATGATGAGAATGGCTCTGGACTCTGAGCTATGAGTAGGAATGATCTGTGTCATATCTTGGCTATAGGTAAGGTGACCAATTATCCTGCTTTGCCTGAGTGAGTGTTTTCCAAATCATGTGAGATTTATAGTACCAATCAAGGAGACCCTCTGGAAAAGTAGGCCAGTCGTTATGTTAGCTGGAACATTTAATTACTATTTCTGATCTGTTCATAAGTCTCCATTTACAAGGACACAGACTGGCAGCGGCTTCTTCCTTATCCCAGGGGGATGTATGGCCCCATTATCGATGGCAATATCACTGGCTCTGATGGCCAGTGGCCTCATTCACCTAACATGTCTCCCTTCCTATGTATTTGGCTGGCCTTTTTAAGGGGTTTCCTCAAAATGGCCACTCAGGGTTTATAGAAGGATATCGGTTTGCCCACATTAGTTGCTGGGCCGAAGTGGCATCTGTGTTTTCGGTTGAGTGGGCATGTACATTTCCCCAAGGCATTCTTTTCTCTTTAAAATGTTGGAGATAGAACTTAGCTTTGGACCTGTAGTCCTTGTTTTAGATGTTTAAAATGATTTATGTGTATGGGTCTCTCTATCTGTGTGTGTGTGTGTTTGTGCATGTATATATGTATATATGTATGTATGTTTGTATACACATGTGTATACAATGCCTGCAGAGGTCAAAGGAGGGCATAGAGCCCCCAAAGCTGGAGTTACAGGTGATTATGAGCTGTTTGATGTGGGCATTGGAAAATGAACTTGGGTCCTCTACAAGAGAGGTGAGGCTCTTAGCAGCTGAGCCATCTCTCCAGCCCCATATAGTCCTTATTTTATCCAATAAAGAAATGCCATATATTAATGACCTAAGTTACTTCCTTCTAATTTCTCTCTCATAAAATCAACAGGACAGAGCCTTCTTTTAGGAAAACTTGTCAGGCATCCGATTTTTTTTTTTCAGTTATTGTTATTTGGTAAAGGAAGGAGAGTAGGGTAAAGGGAAAAAGCGTGGGAGTGGAGGGCGTATTCTCATAGATTCCCTTTAGGAACACAGTGGAAGAATTTACAGAACGAATCAAGCAAGTTGGAGCGTGGCCAGTCGCATGGCTCTGTCCCTGTACGGTGGGAAAATGCTCATTCCGAACACAAGGTCTTTACATGCTGACGTTCCCACTGCCGTGGGACATAGGAAATGTGTGCCATTTTAGAAAACTCTGCACTTCTGTGACCATGAGACCTTAATGACCTGGAGTAGAAGGGCTGGGAACTCTCAAGTCCCCTGAAGTCACTTGCTCAATTCTTTAGTGACTGGAATGTTCTCTTTGTTTCTGGGGAAGCTGGAAGCTTGTGTTCATAGTCCATATAAAGTTTTTTTTAAGGACTAATTATTTTTTTAAGTTTAAAGATGTGATCTTACTATGCTGCCTCCTTTGGTTTTCAACTAATGATCTCACATGATCTTCCCAACTCCACCTTCCAAGTGGCTGGGACTATAGTCATGTGCTAAAACACAAGGCTTGACCAAGGAGATTTTAAAAATCCTTGACTTCTCTTTGCCAAGCTTCCCAAACTGGAGTTTTAGGGGGGAAATATTAAATCTAGCAACTTTGTATTATCTAGCATTACGGAAACTTTATCAGTGATTTAGTCAAATGCTACATGGAAAAGTCTACTCCTCTACGGTGGTGTATGTCTTGTTCAGTGCTTTGCTATTCATGGCAGCTGGAGCCTAAGCATCATCTAACTGCCACTTTTCTGGCTCCCAAAGAGTCAAGGACTCTAAAGCCCAAAGGCATAGAACACAGGAGATTGAGGAATGTTTCTTCATCCACAACACAGCAGGCACTCCCCTTTCCACATCGTAGGGACAAATGTGATAATGGATAAGATTTATATAATGATGTCCTAGTTAGGGTTACTACTGCTATGATGAAATACCATAACGAAAAGCATCTTGGGGAGGAAGGGGTTTATTTGACTCACACTTCCACATAACTATTCATCATCAAAAGAAGTCAAGGCAGGAACTCAAGCAGGGCAGGATCTGGAGGCAGGAGCTAAGGCAGAGGCCACGGAGTTCTGCTTATTGACTTGCTCCTCATGGCTTGCTCAGCCTGCTTTCTTATAGAACCCAGGACCACCAGCCCAGGGATGGCCCCACCCACAATGGGCTGGACCTCCACCTTCAATCATTAAGTAAGAAAATTCCCTACAGGTAGATTTTATGGAAGCATTTCTCTCAATTGATGTTCCCTCATTTCAGACAACTCTAATCTTGTGTCAAAGTGACATAAAACTAGCGTGTACTAAGTAGTCTGGGTCAGGTTAGTTATTTTATATTATTTTACATTTATTTTTGAGTCAGAATCTCAGAGATCCCAGGCTTGCCTCAAGCTTGCTATGTAGCCAAGGAAGAATGACCTTTCTAATTCTAATGCGTCCACCTCCTGAAGTGCACGGATTACGGGCACCCAGTTTTCACCATGGCAGGGCTCAAAGCCAGGGTTTTATGAATGCTAGCTAAGAGCTACATCCCTTGCTTGGGTTCATCTTTTTTTTTTCTCTCTCTCTCTCTCTCTGAAACTTCACAAAAACTCCACAGGAAGTTAATTTCACAGATGAAAAGCCAGAGATTTAGAGACTTAGTCTCCCATCAGTGTTCCCGCTTTCAGAAGCCAAGGCCAGCTTCTCCTTTGTCCCATCACTTCTCTAAAACATATTGTTCCTCGTTGACGGTGGCAGATGAGCTAGACTCTAAGCTACCGCTTAGAGTTAATTCTACATCGAGGTTTCTCCAGAATAAAGAACAGTCCACACGTTGTTCAATAGGCTTGCTTTCCTCTCATCAATCTGTCTCCTGTCTCAAGGGCCAGTGGCAACTTCAAACTTATGAGCATTGAGGAAAAGGATCATATTTTGTCCCTTTCAGTATAAATGTTTGGTGTGACACATTGGGGAACCACAGCGCAACTAATGCTGAAAGATGCACCTTCCTTGACTTCTTTGTGCCACTCTGGTTTGTTTGGGGTTTGTTTTAACATTAACTCTCCAGAGTGAGGTCACCTTTACAAACACAATACAGTCAAATATGCTGAAGCTTGATTTCCTTGAAAGGCGTTGGATGGATACTACATTAGCCTTAAAGGCACATAGAAGATCTTGTCCATGGCTAGAACTACTCCACCAGCAGTGAAGAATCCCATGACTGATACAGTTCATTGATGTGGTTGACAGTGACCACTTCCTCTTTTCTGGGAAATTGCAACCCCAGTCTGTCCAGATTAGAAACGATCAGGTTACTTTCTGAAGAAACCCTGGAGCACTTGTCATACTAAATGGATCCAGGTTTTCATTTCCTTAATAAAGCCAAAAATGTTCTATGTGAGCTTATCGTGGTCCATCTTCTATACAGGTGTGCTTAGAGCTACCAGAGCCTTGGGGAAGCGGGGGTGCTGTCTTTCTCCCCTAGCTGGTCTGGCGCCCGCTCCTCTCAGAGCTCTGGAAAGTCACAAGTAGAATGTTAGGGGACTGAGCCCACTATTAGAAAAAGACGGCAGTCTCAGGCTCAAAATTATTTCTTAGATAAGGCACTGTGCCCTAAACAAATGAGAATTCCTGGCCTGTGGGAGAAGACAGGAATGTCTGTCAATCAGGGATTTTAAAAAACCATTGCCTTGTGCCAAATCAGCCTGCCAGCCACATTTGCCATTTCTCTATGCTGGTGTCCCTTTCTGCAGAGTGGCATATTAAAACTGCTTCATTTTCAGTAGTCTGTTGAATTTGTAATTATTTTATTTCCAACACCGTATTTGTTGAAAGGCTTTAAATGGGAATTAAGTCAGGGTTATCAAACTGTGGACTCAGGCTGACTTTTAAAAAGCATTCTCTTTCTAAGCTAATTCTGTATTGAGGTTTTATGGTTTGAATTTGGAATATTGCCCACAGACTCACGTTTCCAGTATTTGTTTCCCAGGGATGACACTGAAATTTTGGAGCCTTTAGTAGATGGGGGGGCCTAGCAGGCTGAAGAGGTTATAGACCTACCCCTACTTCAATCTAGTTCTTTCTGTATTTTCTGGCTTGTCACTGTGTGGACAGCTCTTCCACATACCGTCACCCCCATGAATTCCTTATATTCTCTGTCATGCCAGACTGAGACCCTCTCAAACTGTGAACAGCAACAACAAACTCTTTCTTCCTATGAATTGTTTCTGTCACGTATTCCATCACAGTGACACAAACATAACTCATACATGAGGCTTAGTCATATGTGACCAAGATGTCTGTGATATTCACTGTATCCCAGAGAAGGATGGTGTTGTTCAAGTGGTTAGTTCTGACTGGAGAATTTACAGGTCATTTCTTCTTTGTGAATGGGAGATGTTTTAAAGTTGAAATGTAGAGCCCAACAAATAGGCAGATAGAAAGTATGCACCACCATGCCAGATTCCACCTCGCCTTTTTTTTTTTAAATTAATGAACAAATGAATCAGTGTAGCAGCCAGGTTCAGACACACCTAATAGTGCCCTCAGGATAGGACTAAGTTTTTCCAAATTCCATTTCTATACATTTTATTTACATATAGATTTACATATAGATCAATAGGTGATGAGTACCTTGACTGTTCAGCATTCAAACACAAGAATCATTCTCCCTGAAAAGCAGCATTATCTGCTTCTCTGACATTTTTCCAGAGTTTTCTCTCACCTGTTTAAATAAGCAAGCATATGTGTTCACACACACAAGAGGGTTGGGGGCACAATTTGATTTGGGGCTAAAATTAAAAACAAAAGCAAAGACCAGAAATCAAATTATCTTTTGGCTTGTGCTCCTTGAACTGGATCTACTTATGACCATTTTGTGGGTGTGTGTTGGGGTGTGGGGGTGGGTGGAAGCTGGGATTTCTGCCCTGTCAATCAAGAGTCTAAGCTCCCTTCCTTCTCCTTCTTCCGGTGTTTTCTAATCCCCAAACACCTACTAGTCTCCTGATCCACTACTGGATGGTAGGTTGGGCAGAACTTTCAGGCAAGAAATAGAAATGTACAACGGACTGGAAGAACAGAGGAGGAGGAGGAGAAGGAAGAGACAGGCAGATGCCATCTTAGCAAGCTGCTCCCTGCTTGCTCCCGAGGTCCTCCCAAGCTCACAGACTATGGAAGGCAAGTTTCCCCTCAAGAGAGTGACTTTTGACCTCACAGGGTATGATGTGCCTGTAACTCCTACCTCCATCCAGACTCACAGACTCATTCCTTCCTTTCCCTGGCCCACAGCCCAGTGCATCCCAGGGTCCCTCTATGCCTTTGTGTCTCCTCATTTCCCTGTTGGGAAGGGTGTTTTGTCACAGTGGGAAGGACTCAGAAGGGGGAAGCAATTGTGGAGCTTTCAGCCTATTAATTTGTAGTAATTTTAGGGGTGGCAGTAACTCACCGTCCTCTCCCACTGACGCTCAGTTTTAGTCAGAATCAAATGCACTTCCTCCTCCAGGTTTCCCTGGGCACCGAATTACAGGCTTGCTGAGGGGGAAGGGCCACGATGACGGCTCACTCGGGTCCTCTCAATTTATGGGCCCACACATCTCTCACCAATCTGATACAGACTTTTCAGACCTCAGTATTGCAGCCGGGAAACACACTTCATTTTTCCTGAAAGAATAAAAAGTCCCATGGCCAAGGTCATCTGTTAGTTTCTGGTGGTGTTTGTCATATGGCTTCAGATGTGGTGACTCATAGTCACAGGTCAGAATAAACCTACTGCTATCATTTATTAAAAATGAGTTCCCACCATGAGGAGGCTGACTGACTTGTGTAAATCATGCCCCTGGAGCCCAGGGCTGATGAAATCACACTTAATGACACAGTCTCTCAAACAACCCAGGCTTGCTATTTTTGTGGTTCTTTTTGGTGTCCATTTGTTTTGCTTCATGACAAGTTGCTTTGCTAATGTTCCGGCTCTCAAGTGAGGGGCAGAATCCAGGAAGATGGACCAAACTTTCCATTCTTTCTCTCCCTGCTGGAAACCGGCTGTCATGAAGTCATCAGCAAAACAAAACAGAACAGCAAAAACCTTGGTGGTGAGGAATGAGCTAATGCTGGAAAGTGGCACCTGGACGAGGCGTTTTCTGTGGTGACCACCTTCGTGGTGGGTGGGATATTCTAGATAAACAGCTGAAGGTCTCTTGCACAGTTGGGGTCAGCTGACCTCACCAGAGATACTTCAAGGGCCACTCTCCCTACCAGGACCTGGACTTTTGATTTAAGTTTCATAATCTTTTTATTCTATTTAGACCAAAAAAATAAAGTGCATAATAATCCAAGTTCCCAGAGAAGACTATCAATTTAGAATATGAAATATAAGCCCCAGTATGCCGACAACAGCCTACTGACTACCCCGTTTCCTCCCTGTAGGCTTGTGTGTATGCACAGCCAATTATAACTTCTAGAAGGGCCTGGTGAAACTAGACTCAGGGGAGAAGGTGGCGGATTTAAAATGTGCATCCAGTTTTATTTACCTTTTCCTTACTCTCTAGTGCATGCCTGCTTGTCTGTGTGTGCAGCAGACTTTCCAAAGCAAAAGAAAACCAAAAGCTTTACAGATTATTTATTCGCTATTTATTACTATTTTTCAATAAGGATAATAAACATACACATGGTAAAAAAAAAATTCAATCAAAAATAAAAGGCAGTGAAAACAGAATTATGGTCCCAGCCTTGTCCCCAATTCTCCAGTGTCTCCCCATGGTTGCTGATTTCCTATGCTTTCCTCCAAAGACAGTCTTCATGTTGCTTCCTTTCTCTCTCTCTCTCTTTGTCTCTCTCTGTCTCTCTTTTTCTCTGTCTCTCTGTCTCTCTCTTTTGATTTTTTGAAACAGATTTTCTCTGTGTGTAGCCCTGGCTGTGCTGGAACTCACTCTGTAGGTCAGACTGGCCTCAAACTCAGAGATCTGCCTGCCTCTACCTCCCAAGTGCTGGGATTAAAGGTGTGTGCCACCACCGCCTGGCCAACTTCAACTCTTTCTGTGTGTACATGTAGTCATACTCTGCATACCCTGCTAGATGCCTCACTTTTTAATTGTTTTTAAACCTGGTATTATATCTTGGACATCCTTCCGAGAGAGGTGTCTTACAACCTTTGGCTAATATAAAACTGCCACCAAGAATGAGTTGACTTAAGGTCTATTTTTACCCTGCTGTGGCTGGTAAAAATATCCACCTTTTATGGGGAATCCCCCTGCACATGACATGACCTTATCACACAACGGCTCTCTTCCTAAACACTGAAAAACACTGACAACGTTGCCTCCCACCCCTCTCTATGCCACGTTTCACTTAACCACTGGCTCAGTCAGGCTTCTGGTGGCCCCAGATCCCTTCTCCTGGGTATGATGCAGTTCACTGAATTTTACTTAGACCCATCTCAGTAAACTCTCCTCTGAGACAGGACCTAAGCTGCCAGGGTTAAATATTAGCTTCTTTACAGCTATATCTTTGGAGAGAATGATTTGTGTTACTTTAAGGATGTATCACATGTGTCGAGTGTTTAACTAATAGAAGCCTCAAAAGGGCAAGGACTACGTATCTTTTGATCACTTTACATTCTAATGAATTTAGTTGCCTTCTGTCTTAGTTCCTTTTTTATTGCTGTGACAAAACACTGTGACCAAGGCAACCTATAAAAGAAAATGTTTAATTGGGCTTATGATTTCAGAGGGCTAGAGGCCATGATGGCAGCAGAGCAAAGGCATGGTGGTGGGAACAGCTGAGAACTTACATCTTGATCACAACCAGGAGGCAGAGAGCACACTGGGAATAGCTGGTGTCATTTCAAACTTCAAAGCCCACCCCCACTGACACACCTCCTCCAATAAGGCCACATCACCTAATCCTTCTCAAACAATCCCACCAACTAGGAAGCAAGTATTCAAACGTGTGAGCCTATGGGGGCCATTCTCATTCAAACCAACCTACCTCACTATTACACCTGGGACATATGTCATTAGTTTAAAATTTTGAATGAAATCTCATTCCTCTGGTATTATCTCTCTCTCTCTCTCTCTCTCTCTCTCTCTCTCTCTCTCTCACACACACACACACACACACACACACACATATACACACACACTGTGGCTGGTATGTGGTTGCTTCAACATTATTCTCTCTCTCTCTCTCTGTGTGTGTGTGTGTGTGTATGTGCATGTGTGTATGAAAGAGAGAGAGAGAGAAAGAGCTTGTGTGGACATGTCAGACTTGTTAAGATTTTGAGTGACAGAGCTTCTGCTGCTACAATGGAAGTCACTTAAAAGTGAAAAAATCATACATCTGTGACACGTCCCCATTGGCAATTCCTGACTGGCCACATTTATGCAGACTCCAACTTCCTGTCCCCAGTGGTGTCTTGCAGCTGTGCGTCAGTGTGTCTTGTGGTGTAGACAGCCTGTGCTGTCTGACCTTAGCCCTATCAACTTCTCACCTTCTGGAAGAAGCCTTATGAAGAATGTGAATAATAAGTAAAAATCCCCCAGTAGTGAGTAACTTTGCCAATGCAATAAGTCAGATCAGGCCAAATTAATAAATCCAGGTTTAATCTGAGCAAAGCATTCCCAGGTGGTCACGGGGGAAGAGGAGAGACCTCGTGTCAAGTCTATGGGCTGGGTCTTAAATACCCTGTAGATCTTTGAGCAGCTCCAGGGGAGGAGCTGACTCTTGGTGGGCTTTCTGAGGGGCGGGGTCTGGAATGGGAGGAGTGAGGACAGAGTGGAGCTTCCCAACAGTGAATCCTTCAGGGTTGCTTAGCAGTCTGACCCCCCTTCCATGGGTGGTTCCTGGATCCAGGCTCTGTTAACTCTTTCATCCAGTTCCTGACTCCCAGGGTTACCTCCAAGGCTACCTCCACCCCATCTAGGTAGACGGAGAAGGAGGGCAGGGTCACGGAAGTGTGCTGCATGGCAGGCTTCTGTGCACCAGAGCTAAAAAGGTCCAGGTGGCTTCAGCATGTATTCTTCTCACCATGGTTCCGGTACCTGGACACAAAATTACAAGGGAACCTGGGAAATACAGCTTCTGGTTGGGCATCTGTTCCTAGTAAGATCTGGGTCTTCACTGAACACCTAGTCAACTTTTTCTTAGAACCATGGTCATTATGGTTTCAGGTACTACTGTTCTGTATACACTCTCTAGTTTAATGGTGGCCACTCATAGGAGACATCAATGTTATATTGGATGAAGATACTGAAGCCAAAGTTACATTCATTTAGTAAATTTTAGTGTTGGGATTCAATTTTCTGGTCAAGCCATTTCTAAGATCTAGTAATCTTAATTTTGTATGTTACACTGCTTTGGTAAAATTGGCATATTTGAGTCATTTATGACCAAAACAGAAGACAAAGACATGCCCTGATGTCCCCCTTTATTTTTCTTGGTTGCCTTTACAACAGCACTGAAGAAAAGGCCCATGGTCCTAAGTAGTTTTGACACCTGTCACATTGTCCTTAGCCACTTCTGTCTCAATTATCTAGAATCTGAACTAGCTTCATTTGTTTTCAAGATACGATGACCATTCAAAGATGACTCCTGGATATTTATTTTCAACTCCAAAATATCATCTTGGCTTCAACTCCTATTTTTGACTTAGCTCTCCAAAGGCATCCCTAATCCAACATGCTCCCAAACCAAAAGCATTGACTTTATATCCCCAAGACCTTCAGGTAGGTTTGTCAACAGCTCACCAGCTTTGATCGGCTTATCAAGTGTGGGTGCCTGGCATTTCTCTCTCTCTGTTTCTTTTTTTCACCCCCACCCCCAGTACTGGGGTTTGAACCCAGGGCCGCATGAATGTCAGGCAAATATATTACCACCAAACTCTATCCTTAGCTCAGATCTTGTTTTTTCCATTGCTGCTAACTTCTTAAAGATTAAATCCACAGCTACTTTGCATGTTTTCTAGACAGGCCAAATGTCATCACTATGGCCTTAAAGGCTGAGGGACTGTTTTGAGACAGTGATGATCATCGCAAGGAAACACCCTCCCTGTGAGTCTTCCCTTCTCACTTTCTGTATGACATTGAGGAGGTGGGACAACTTTGAAACCATGCTCATCCTTGGGCACTCTGGCATGACCTGAGTCATAGTAACCCACACAAGGAGACATTCGTGCACACAAAAATAGTCCCTTGGGCCTCACGTACTCCATTCTTCCTCTTCCTCTTTTTGCTCCTCCCCTTATCTCTCTTCTTTGATTTTTA
>LZPO01087256.1:122358-151793 GCA_001675575.1 Neotoma lepida | reverse complement strand
CAGTGCTGGGATTATAGTCTGAGTCACAACGCCCAACTCTTTCCCGTGCCTTCTGCCTTCCTAATTGTCTCTGTCCATGCTGTTGTTTGGAGATCTTTTACTTTTCCTCACTTTCCTGCCCTTTGAGCTAATTTGGGTGCAGACAGCAAGTCAGGTTCTTCTTGTTTGGATGCTACTGAGAGTCTGTGGGGACAATGGTGCTTGTTTTTTGTATACTCACCCTCTGAAAACACAGGGATCTCTCTGAGACAACTTGCCTCCAAGGAAAACCCGGGCTCCCTGTTATAAACCTGCAGCCTAGCTGAGGGCAGGGAGGGCAGGGAGCTACATTATAAATAGGCACTGATTATCAAACTCAAAGAGCAACACAGAGACCAAGATATTCAGAATAAAGAGTAGTCTGAAAATGTTAATCTAGGATGAGAGAATTTAAATTCTTTCTTGTTTATTTGTTTTGTTTTTCTAAGAATGGTTTCTCTGTGTAGCCCTGGCTGTCCTGGAACTCATTCTGTAGACCAGGCTGGCCTTGAACTCACAGAGATCTGCCTGCCTCTGCCTCCCAAGTGCTGGGATTAAAGGCATGCATCACCACCTTCCAGTGAGAATTTAAATTCTTATCTTCTGCTCCCTGTCTCTCCAAAATAGTTTATTCTGAACCATGAAAGAATTTCTAGCCACTTTTTTTCCTTTTCATATCCCAGGCACTGTTAATAACAACAACAACAACAACAACAAAAAACTTTTGGGGGGTTGAAATGATGATGCTCAGCAGTTAAGAGAGCTTGGTGCTCTTGTAGAGAGGACCAGAGTTCAGTTCCCAGCATCCAAGTCAGATTATAGCTCTAGTGGATCTGGTATGCTATTCTGACCTTCACAGGCACATGGGCATATGCAAACATATACACATGCACACACAGAGAGAAAAAAGTGTCAAAACATCTTGTGAGGAAGGCAATATTTATGTTTTATAGATGGGGAAGGGGGGGCAGTGGTCCTAGAGAAGCAGGCAAGCTAGATCACTTCAGTGAACAGGGTGTTTTCCTCTGCGTGTTTCTTTCTGTAGCCCTAGCTCTTGGACGAAGGACCATGTCTGGCTTGTGTGCTCCTGCATGTCTATAGTGCCATCCCTGGTACATTGTAGTCCCCCTGCTATAATGTGCTGCCTTGATACAGGTCTAAAAGCAAGGGTTCTGCCAAAATATGGACCAGAACATCTCAGCTTGGGAGCCTGCACAAACCTTATCTCTCTATAAGTTAATTCTCCTTGGTATTTTGTGATAGTGAGGGAGCACTGACTAATACTGTTATCATCGCCAGCTGTTCTGGAGCTCCATCCTGCCCATTGCAGCTGCTCAGAAACCCAGGACGGAGCTGCCCCTCTCCTGCATGAGGCTGTTTGCACTGGAATTATTCTAAACAATTTAAAGTGGAAGTTACCCACATTTTTTTTTGATTGTTTACAATTCATTGGCCAGAACTATCTGCCTCTCTTCTAACTAAAAGGTGGGTGCTTATTACAATTCAGAGGCTAAAAGGGAACTAGACAGAGGAGTACTTAGCAGACAGCACTAGTGAATTCCAAACAATCTAGGAGGCAAATGACAAGATCTATATACAAATGCCTGTTAAGAGGCAGTTGGTGGTCATTGGTGATGGCTGGCTTTCCTGTGCCCTCAACTCACTATGTTTACATTAGGTTTCTCATCAGGAGTTCATCCCAAACAGTAGCTGAAGGAGGCCCTTGGGCCCTGTCAGAAGGAATATCATGTCTAATTCTGATCCCTTTTTAAATGTCAGGGTGACTTCCTGCCCAGAACCTTCTAGTCTTGTAGGATTCTCAATATGGGAGGATGGCTTAGGGCACTGTTCTCTGAGCAAGAGGATGGAAACTTAAGAAATCTTATCACTTGGGTGTGCTTGGGCTTATCCTAATTCTTAAGTGGTGACCAGCATCGTTCCAATCCCTTCCTTTGATTTTGCACTGCAGGCGTAGCTGGCTTGGAATGCTGAACCTCGGTGGCTGAGGCCCAGGCGGTGGAGATCTGAACCTCTCTATTGATAACTTGGGGTCAGGGTCAGTGGCAAGTGGTAGACTGTGGCCATGACTCATCATTTGATGTGGGCCAGTGGTGGAGGTCAGCTGGGATCTTACTGATGGTGTGGCCATCGTCCTTCGCACAGGCGTGGTAAGATTCTAGAAAACAAACCAAAGCGAGTTCACAAGTGCAGGTCCTGTTTGTAAAATGTGCTGAATATATACCAGAGGAGCACATAGGCATGTCTCTTCATTGCTTATTGAAGTGGCTTTTTAATTTCTTGTTATTGTAGAATTGAAGCATTCAAAGTCATTTTGTCGTTAGACAAAAGTCTGATGCAATCTTCTTTACAGAAAAAAAAAGAGAAAAACAAAAAACAAAAATAAAAACCCTGGGGGCTGGAGAAATGGCTCAGAGATTAAAAGCACTTGCTGCCCTTGCAAAGGACCTGGGTTCGATTCCTAGCACAGCATTGGGCAGATCCCACACCCTCTTCTGGCATCCTCCGACACCTGCAAGCACATGATTATACTTAGAAACACACACCCCAAATAAAAATAAAATTTAAAAATGACAACAAAAGACTGGACTATCTAATTCCTATCTTCGTGCTTGGAATGTTTGCCTTGGGTTGAAGGATACAGATAAAATTCAAATGTCCCAGGAACTCAGTTCCTCCAGATACTTATCATCCACATTGTCTGCAAGTGTCAAGGTGACAGCCCTTCAGGCATTACCAAGTGTGACAATGGGACGTGGAAGGGGAGCTGAGAGTTATGGGTGGATGAGATCATTACAAATGAAAATAAGGGTCACGAGGACATTATCTCAGTTTCCCCCTGTGCGTATCACCTGAGAAATGATTGGTATGTCATCTCCTGTGGGCAGGAGTGCACCTTCTCAGATAACTTGTGAATTGAAGGAATTTGAGATTTACAAGGAGAGATCAATTCTCTTTAGACAGCCCAAAGTACAGTAGCTAATAGCACAGGCTTGGAAGAAAGAAAAATCCCATTGTGGTAGTGACTTGGAACAGTTTAGACTTGTGTCCTCTATTTGGCAGAGCTGTCTTTACTAACATTGGAGACTGTAGTGAGTGACCATTTTGCCTATGTGTGATGTGTAGATCAATGACGTTCCTCACTATCCTTCATATACCCAGAGAGTAAATGTAATCGGTCAGAGGATTTAAAAGTACACCTAGTCATTCTACATATATATAAAAAAAGCCAACAACTTAATACAATGATGGTAGGATGCCTTCACACTCAGTCAATGTACAGTTCTAAAAATTACTTATTGAATACTTGTTCTATGTTACCCTTATTTCCCAAATTCAAAAACTGCGTCTCTAAAATAGTGTGCAACTCAGGTCATATGGGCAAGCATCTCTATTGTCACACACACACATACACACACAATCACACACAAAATATTTAAAAAAAAAACAAATTTTAAACTGGATCACAGGCTTAAACCCAAGAACTAAAATTATAAGACTTCTACAAAATACATAAAAGAAGTTTTTGCGACAATGGATTTGTCAGATTTCTAGACTAGAACATTAAAAAGTACAAAAAAGTAAAAACGGAAATCTGTTTCTCAGAAGATCCCTATAAACGACACTTAAAGTTTTAATTTTATTATTTGATGTGTGTGTGTGTCTTGCCTGTGTGTATGTCTGTGCACCCACCTCCCTCGTACCTGGTGTCCATGGGTGCCAGAAGAGGGTGTCAGATTCCCTGGAACTGGAGTTACAGAGAATTTCAAGTTGTCAAGTGGGTGTTGGGAATTGAACCTGGGTCCTCTGGAAGAGCAGCCAGTGCTCTTAACCACTGAGCCATTTCTCCATCCCTATAAATGACGTTTTTCAAAATCAAATAGTAGATGGAATGATTTGCAGAAATATTGCAGGATTGATATCCCAAATCTGCACAGGCTGCTGATTCAACAATAAGAAGAGGCACAATTTCATTAACAAGGGAGGGGAGATCCGCAGACTGCACAGTAACAAGCATCTGAGATGTAATCAAATTACTTTAGGAAATGCCAAAGTATTGAGGGCTGGAGAGGCCGCTCAGTGGTTAAGAACACTGGCTGCTCTTCCAGAGGACAGGAGTTCAATTCTCAGCACTCACATGTTGCTAACAACCATCTGTAACTCCAGTTCCAAGAGATCTGATGCCCACTTCTGGCCTCCACAGGCACCAGGCATGCACATGGCACATGTACATACATGCAGGAAAAACACTCATATACAAAAATAAAAATAAACACTTTTTTTTTTGGTTCTCCAGATAGGGTTTCTCTGTGTAACCCTGGCTATCCTGGGGCTCTCCCTGTAGACCAGGCCGGTCTTGAACTTACAGATATCTATCTGCCTTTGCCTCTCGAGTGCTGAGATTAAAGGCATGCTCCACCACTACCTGGCTCAAATTTTTATTTATTTTTATTTTTTTATAAAGAGTGGGCTTATCAAGTGTTGGCAAAGAAGAGAAGTAGCTGGAACTTTGGGAGTTTGCTGGTGGGAATACACAATGGTACACCCACTTTGACAATAGCTTGGCAAGTTCTGGGAAACTGAACATACACAGTTATTCAAGCCAGCAACCCCATTCCTAAATACTGCTCTATCGGAAATGACACCGTATGCCTACTCTAAGACCTGTATGAAAATGCTCGTTGCAGCTTTACTGATAGCACCCTCCAAGTGGAAACAATGCAAATGTCCTTCAGATACAAACTTGTGGTATGTCCACATGATGGAAAGTCATTGAGTAATAAAGTTGAATGGCCTACTGACATCGGCATGAGTCCTAGAGTGTTACAGTAAGTAGCAAAGAACCAAACAAAAAAAGGCTACATTCTGTATAGATTCATTTATGTGATGTTCTGGTAACCGTTGTAGGAAAAAAGAACAGATCATTGAATATAGTATCTGGGGACTGAGGGAAGATATTTAACTACAAAAGGGCAAAGGAGATATTTTTGGGTAGGAGAAATGTTTTATATATAGATTTTGGTGGGGGTATATGATTGCAAATACTGCAATTCCTTAAATTATGTAGCTTATTGTTTGCAAATTATACTTCATAAAAATCATGCTATATGCAAATTCAGTAAACCTGATTTTTTTTTTTACAAGAGTGAAACGATTTTACTGTGGTGGTTTAAAGGAGCAGTGTCCCCCAGAGGCTCCTGGACTGAAACACTTGGTCCCTAGTTGGTGGCACTGTTTGGAGAGGTAATGGAGACTTTCAGTGCTTCCTTGCTGGAGGAAGTGCCACACTGCGTGTGAGCTTTGAGGGTTTGTCGCCTTGCTTCACTTCCTGTTCTGTCTCAGCTTCCTGTGTGGGGATGGAAATGTGATCAGCCAGCCCTGTCCCTCCCTCCACGCTCTCCCTGGCTGCTCCTATTCCTTCCTTACTTGATGTTGATGTTGTCTAGTGCTTTAAATCCCTCTGCAAGCCAAGAAACGCTTTCTCCTTAAATTACTTTGGTTGTACCATTTTATCACGACAACAGAAAAGTAACCAAGAAATCTACAAACCTTTTTTTTTTTTTGTATAACATTGATTCTCACAAATGCCCAGCTATACTCCCTCTAAAGGGGTAGGAGGAGTTGTTGGGGGTAATCCCTCCTAATTCTTTTAACCAAATACCACAGCATCTCAATCTGACAATCTTACCATACAGTATCTCCATATCACAATATCAGCCTTCTTTACTTGTCATTATCACTACAGGAGATAGTACTACTCCTCCCTGTTTCACATAAGACACAATATTGTATCTTGTCCTGCCTACTGCTACTCCATCCCCAGTTCTAAAACTGTCAGACACGTTTGATGTCGATATTAAGTAGTTATATCATTGGGATGCTCATTGACAGCTGAGCCCCTTCCTGCAGAGCATCCTCAGTGTTCAGCTCATCTGGAGCTTAGAAACCCATTGGCAGTAAGTAGAACCCGTCAGGGCAGTGTTCTTCCAAGTCTTCCAATTTATGGGCACAGCACACTCCTGACTCAAGACTTAAGCTTCTGCACTCGATCTCCCTTCCTCTCCTCTCTTGTTTTTGTTTGTTTGTTTGGGTGTTTTGTTTTGAGTCAGGGTCTCTCTCAGACTTACTGGTAGCTTAGAATGACCTTGACTCCTGCTGTGGAACAATCTTTGTACACTGTAAATGTGCATTGCTCTTACTGTTGATAAAAAGCTGATTGGCTCATAACTGGGCAGGAAGAGATTGGGCGAGACATCCTGACACAGAGAGAATTCTGGGAAGCGTCAGGATGGAGTCAGAGAGTCGTCAGCAGGTGCAGAGGGAGAAGAGATGAATGTGCCATGCTAATAAAAGTACCACCACATGGCAGAGAGTAAATAAGCAATATAGGTTAACTTAACATGTAAGAGTTAGCTAGTAACAAGCCTGAGCTATTGGTCGAGCATTTATAAGTAATATTAAGCCTCTGTGTCGGTTATTTGGGACCAGTGGCCAGGATTGGGAAAGAAACTTCTGTATACAAACTCCAGATCCTCTGGCCCGTACCTTCCAAGAACTGGGATTAAAAGTGTGTCTATACCAGGCTCGATTTTCGGTTTTTGACTATTTCTTTTACCTTCTACTATAGTCCAATACATTATTATCATAACCCCTGTTTATTATAACAGGTCAAGAAAACAGTTCTGTTTTGGTGGAGTGGAGGTTTCAGAGCATCTAGGCACATGCCAACCTCAGTTTCCCACTCTCTTTTTCCCATTATCTTTTAACTGGATTTCTTATGAAACACTGTGGTTAACTCCCACCCACCATTATCCCACTGTAACAATTACCAGTATTCTCTTATTTTAATTTCATCCACTTGTACTCCCTATATTTTGAGAATGTTATTATTTTGTTTCATTGACTTTTTCCTGTTTGATTCATGATGACATGAATATGAACCTCTCTGTAACATACCTGCCATGCCATTATCACCCCTGAATAGTAGATATCCAGCCTAAAGAAACAGTCATTCTTCATAAACTGTTGCCTGGATCTACTGAGCTAGTGATCACCTGCTCATTTTTTCTCTCATTCTTTAGGACTTCTCCTCCCCTCAAAAGCCACTACTTTAAATAGGAACAGTAAATTCAGCTAATACATTTTCCAATTTGCTGATCACATTTTAGGATGCGGGATTCTGGGGCTTGAGGCTTCTTATCATCATTTCTCCTGGTGGATAACTGTCTCCTTCAATAATTGTTCACTGATGGAGTTCTGGTGATTAAATCTCCTCCTCCCTCTGGCTGCCTCACCCCCTTAGGTAGGCAGTTCTTTTCTTTGTGAGACATAGTCTGATTGATGGATTATCTTTCATGGCGAAAGGATCCCACTGGCCCTGAAATCGAAGGTGTCTTAATTAGCGTTCGCTGAATAGAGACCCAGCTGCAGACAGGGATTTGTGCATTCATTCTCTGAACACTCTGAGAACAGATTACAACGGAAGTAAAACTTGCACCTGAACGACTCTTCCATTTTCATCTCTATTAGCAGCTGTATGGCCGGCCAGCTGAGCTGACGGGCCAGTTGATTTGATATCTCATTTCTGAAGGTTCTCTTTCCTGGGAGAAGCCATCTGCCCTGGATATATTTTTTACTCACTAATGTTGAGCCAGGCTTCGTGCTCAAAACTCCCCAGGGGTTATTTTTGCTGAATGGTAATTAAACTTTTTCCTTTTTCTGTCCAGCTCAGATCTCCTCCTAGAACAATAAATAAGTACACAGGGAAATGTTTGCATAAAGGAGACAATGTGGCATTAGGAAGCTAGAAGAGGAAAGGCAAGGAATCCTGGTCCTCAGACCCAAAGCACAATACATAGCATGCAGAGCCAGGGCCCCTGGCTGGGAGATGGAGAGAACCTGGCTCATGCTGAATGCCAACTGGCTATGTGAGCCAGGGAGAGCCATGCAAAATTGCAAGATAGCCAGATTGTAAAATGGCCTGCCTGGAAGATTGTTTCCAAGAGTAATAGAAAACGGCAAATTGGGAAATAAATATTCATTATTATCATTTCACATTTCAGGATATGATTCTCCCCGTCCTGTGCTTGCTCCCATAGTAAACGAGATGTTCTGAACTTTGCTTCTCTTGGTTGCAGCACTTCTAAGTTTTTGTTGGCAATGATATTTGCTAACAACATGTGTATCTCTGTACATGTACAAAATAATTTAGTGTTAATAAATGCACTATTTTATGTTTAAGAATCCATTTAGATGTTAATACCCATTTCCTTTAAATGAATCTCAGTGGAAAGCCCCCTCTAGCTCAATGAGTGTGCCCTAAGGGGGAAGGGGCCTGGTGGGATTCATCTCTACTAATGGAATAATTAATGGAATGTACTTAAGGCTGAGAATGGAATGATTAAGAAAACCCCGGATCCGAGTTCCTGACAATCAAATCTAAGTTTTCCAGGGCAGTGTCGGTGAGTAATGCTTGGTTGATTTCACTTCCACATTATCAGTCTGGAGCAGGTGAGGGGATGGGAGAGCATAAGGTGACACATTGGCCTAGTGAGGCTAGAGAGCAAATGACTGGAAGGAAGTCCATTTAAAAAGGGCGACAGGGCTGAGCATGGAGCTTTGCACTAAGGAACTTGCTTTCTGCCTACTATGCGAGAGGCCTTAGGTTCCATCCCGGCACTACAGAAAAGGGGGGTAGGTGGTATTCAACACTGATTTATTCTTTAGAAGAACCATGTTCCCTGGTCTCCCAGGAACCAGAATATTGACATTTTTTCAACTCAGAGTGTTAGATAGGGCAAAAATGGACATGAGGCCATACTTTTGCCAGATTTGGTTCTCCTGAAGCTGAGAGTCCTAGGCAGGAATTTTCCAGATTGTCATCTCCAAATGGACAAAGCAGGTCACCTGGGTGTAGGAAGTGAAGTTAACAAAGATAGACTCCAAGTCACCCATTCAAGATAGAAATGCATGTTACATAGGAAAGAATCATTGATAAGTTGGTTAGGATGTTAGCAAGGTGGCTATTATTTTGTTAGCATAACACCATTATGGGGCTCAGAGTTGTTGGGGCCATTGGGAGCAAATTGCAGAATATATTTGCTTAGGATACATGCAAATGCACCATATTTAGAACCCTGGAATTTTAATATTTTTTTTGTTAGTGTCAGATTAGCTCAGATTGATTCTGGACTTTGAAAGGGGATAAAATGCCATGATGACTTCAGTTTTTAAAAAAATATATAAGAAATGACCCTAAATTGTAAGAGTTGCTTTGTATAAAAGCTTGATTAGAGATTACCTATTTGCCAGGAATATAAAAAAATCATTAGAAAAACAGCCGTTTTATAGCCAATGGAAAAAAAACAAAAGCAATGTAATCATTTGCAAGGTGAACTTGACCATGACTAGATTTGAAGAAGATCTAACAAGAAAAGATTGAATTGAAGGGGCTTATGAAGGGACCTGGGTTAGGACAGGGCTTCTCAAACTGTCACATGCAGTGACTTATCTGGGGAACATGCTAAAAAGCTGGCCAGGCGTGAAGCAGGGCATCTTATAACGATATTGAGGCAGCTGGTTCTCTATCACGCTGTGAGCAGGGAGAAGCCAAGACCCAGTGTCAGCAGCTGAGGTGAGAGCCCTGAGGCCTGATACAGGCAGTGTCCATGGAATGGAGTCATCTTCAGGAAGTCCTGTTTCCTGCCAGAGTGACTGGATTGTTTTGTTTCGTTTTGTTTTCTTAAACCTAGAGCGGCACTTTCTTGGAACCAATCAAAGCTGAGTACCCTCTGTCAGTGGCCAGTGAATCTGAGGAGCCCAAGATCATAAGGACCATGCCCTTGGAGTGACCACCTAGGCATCAGACCCAGGGAAGCACTCACGAGTGAAAACCAGAGGACCTTGTTCCTAACAATCATTTATATATTGACTTGTTGCTCACTCGATCATACCTACATCTCTTATCTTTCAGTCCTTTGAGCACAATAATCATTACGTGTACACATTCTCCTTTTTCTAACACTTAACAGGTACTGATTTTCCCATGTCAGAAAACCACATCTATTTGTTTATTTATTTATTTATTTATTTATTTATTTATTTATTGTTTTTATTTGTGTGCATGTTTCTGTGTATGGATGTTGGCGGGTGCAGGTGCACACGTGTGTGACAGAGATGCCCGAGATGGAATTCAGGTGTCTTCCTTAATTGCTTTCCACTGTCTTTTTTGAGATGGTGTTTCCTCACTGAACCTAAAACTCACCTGTTCAGCTAGATACTGGCTAGCCGGTAAACCCCAGGGGTATTCTTGTCTCAGCCTCCCTGGTGCTGGGATTATAGGTTAACGCTACTGCTCAAGCGTACTAGAAATTCGAACTCAGAACCCAATGCTTAACCACAGACTCTTTACTGACTGATCCATCTCCCTAGCTCTGAAGGTGTTGCACTTTGAAGGTGTTTTGTTTTGTTTCATGTTTTCTGAGAATTAAATTGATACGATATAAAGAACATAGAAATTTGTTCAATACAAATTTTAGGTGGCATGAGAGCCTTCACGTGGAAATAAAAACTCAAAACTGAAGTTAAACGTTTATACAACAACCCTTTGCTTTGCATCTGTGTATTTAATCAACTGCTGATTAAAAATGTCTGGGGGAGCTGGATGTAGTGGCACACACCTTTAGTCCCAGCACTTGGGAGGCAGAGGCAGGCAGATCTCTGAGTTCGAGGCCAGCCTGATCTGCCTAGTGAGTTCCAGGACAGCCAGGAATGCATAGTGAGTCCCTGTCTCAACAAAACAAAACAGATATTTTGGGGAACATTGCATCTATACTGGATGTATGCAGTCTTCTGTCTTGGTGTTTTTTTCTCAGCAATTCAACCTAACATCTGTTCACATAGCATTTGCATGTATACGATACTGTATATAAACCAGAGAGCGTCCGAGTACATCGGAGGACGGTGCAGGTTGTGTGCAAACACTGTGCCGTTTTACGTGAGGGACTCGAGCACCTGCAGTTCTCCGCAGATGGTGAGGGATGACTAGTGAATTAAGTATGGAGTGGCAAGGATTGAAAAAATCACTAGGCAGAGGGGACTTAGGTTGTGATAATTACGGTGGTGGAGGAGTAGAGGAGGGTGAGGGTTAGTGTAGGCAAAAGTTTGTCCGGTCCCGGTCCACCCGGCTCCCACGGCCGTTTAGACCCAAGTAAACTCACAGAGGCTTATATCATTTTTAAACTACGGCCATGGCAGGCTTTTCGCTAGCTAGCTCTTCCATCTTAAATTAACCCATTTTATAAATCTATGTCGCCACCTGTTCCACGTGGCTTTACCTGTGTGCCGTTACATGTTGTTTTTCTAGATGGCAGAATGGCGCCTGTCCAGCTCTGCTTGCTTTTTTTTCTCCCCCTAGTTTGAATCTCCGGCCTAACCTTATTCTACCTCACCATTGGCCAAAGAGCTTTATATATCAACCAATCAAAGCAACACATTTTTAAAAAGACATTCCCATCAGGTTAGTTAGTCTAAGAAGGTTTGCTTGTATGGATTTTCTACCTCAACTTGCCTTTCTTAACAAAAAGAGTGATAACTTTCTGGTAAGGGGAGGGTGCTATCACTTTTATAAGAAATAGAAAGAAGTAGCTGGGTGGTGGTGGCACATGCCTTTGAACCTAGCACTCAGGAGGCAGAGGTAGCAGATCTCTGAGCTCGAGGCCAGCCTGGTCTATAGAGTAACTTCCAGGACAGTTACACAGAAACCCTGTCTCTAAACCCCCCCCCCCCCCAAAAAAAAGAAAGAAAGAAAAGAAAGAAAGAGAAGCCCAAGGTAATTTTGCACCTACAATTTCATTTTATTTTCTAGACAGAATTTCTCTGTGTAGGTTTGGCTGTCCTGGAAGTCCCTCTGTAGACCAGGCTAACCTTGAATTCACAGAAATCTGCCTGCCTCTGCCTCCCAAGTATTGAGATTAAAGACATGCGCCACTACAGCCAACTCCCCCAAATATTTTTGATCAGCAGTTGATTACATTAAATAAACTGCACCTACTGTTTTGTAAGTGCCTCTAACTCATAATGCCAGAGCAGCATGGCTGAACACATGGGATCTGGAATTCACTATCTGCTTCTATCAGGTTCTGAGTGTTCGATTTGCACACCTCGCCCCCAAGTTCTATTTCTCTTTTCAACATGTGACATTCCTCTTTTCTCTTTTAGCTGAGTGTGTTTCCCAACCTCCATGTCCCCAGACTCTGGATGTCTCTGAAAATGTTCAAAACTGGCTGTTCCCTTGTAAATTGATGGAGAGAGACATATAATTCCACATATCAGACATCAGCTTGAACTCTGCCGGGACTCCCATTTCATAGAAAAGCCACAGAAACCTCAGTTCTCTGGAGATGGAGGGGACCACAGGCACATAGCCCTCTCACACACTATCCAGATTTGAGGAGCAACTCCGGGAAAGAGGAAAGGAAGAGAATCAGAAAAAAGACTGACTGAAATAACGGTTGGGGCCCATAATCCTTCAGTAAGAGCAACATGAGAAGAAAAAAATAAATTAAACAATCATTTTAGACTCCCGGCAGCACATGAATCTGGGCAAAATTCCAGCTTCAGCATGGCTTCTTTGGTTCCTGGGTGTCCGTGTCTTCCATGGTGTGCCCTGGTCTTGGAGAGCTGGGTGGAAAAATGGTCCAAGGAAATCTTTTGAGCAGAGGTACAAAGCTGACCGTCTTTCTTTAGAGTTAGGAAGTGTGGAAGTCCACACCGCCATTGACCTCCAGTAACGCTGTAGGCTAACTGGATCTCAGTGTGCCTTGCTCTGGGGCCCGTGCTTACAGCTCATCAGTAGAGCACTTGCCAACACCTATGAAGGCCAGGGTTCCGTGCCCAGCACTGAAAAACCAACCAACAAACAAAAACCAGGAGTCTTTGTTCATGGCTGCATTTTTATACTCTTTATAGAATTCTAATCTCTTGTTCATCAAAAGCTCTGATGGGGGGATACTGGTGTATTTGTGAGTTAAGTTGGGAAAAGTGATGCCTAAATGCCATTTCTTGGGAGGGGAAAAACCTCTGTGAATACAGTTTCCATGATTGTGGTAAACCACTTCTTTGGGGAAAGATTGAAATATCACGACAGATATGGGCAGCCAATGTGAAACGACAAGCATTTTATGTTAGCGACATTTAATTTTTGGTACCTTCCAATACAATAAAAAGAGACACAGACGTATACACTAGATTTTTCAAAACTCATTTCCCTTCGCCAGAGCTTTACCGGAGTCATCTCATTTCACGGCTACACCTCAGAGGAAACCAAGAGTTAGGGAAGGAGGTGGAAAACTAGAGAGTTCACTTTCAAAACAGTGGAACCAAGGGCCAAGGGACTTCACAGTTTCTTTCACTTCAACCTGGCTGTGGGGATAGGAGTGGCCAAGAAAACAATGTACTCATCTATAGACCTGTAAGGCATGGTGGCAGGCTCTTCCCCACCCTTCATGTGCTAACCATACAGCAGGTTGATAGCTTATTTCCGTGTGTTTCATAGCCCTATTGGTTGGTTATGCAATGTATACTTACGCAGACAGATACTTGGTAAATTTGGTTTTTATTTTGTTTTGTTTTTTCCCATACTTATACTGGATTTAATAAGATAGCTCCCTGGTAGAGGCAGCTGCAGACCTGTGTTGGCAGAACATGGCCAAGATGTGGAATGTCCTCCAGGTAATGTTTGCCTCTCATCTTATGCAAAAATGTTTGAAAACATTAAATGACTAGCATTTATCAAACACCTATGAGTGGATACTAATTTTTAGCAAAGTATTAACCATTCATAAGGGTTAAAAGATTTACACAGTGAGTTTAAAACCATCTCTATGCAAAGTGATTTGACTTTACTGGAAAGTAGTTTACAGAAGAGCCATTGGGGAAAATATCTGGGAAAGAAACTCTCAGAATGAAATATTTTGGGTCATCACTATTGGCTTTGCATTGTGAATCAGGCTGGGTACACACCATGAACTTACGGTATGTCCTTGGCTCTATGACAGTTTGAGCCTAGTTTAACTGCTACTGGTTAACTCTCCATCCTTATATAAATTGGATTGATGGGGGTATCCCTCTCATCACTTCCTGCCTGTAGAGTTCTGTTCTCTTTCCAGGCCTGGGCCCTCTAGTACTAACTAGTGAGTCT
Source organism: Neotoma lepida (assembly GCA_001675575.1). NCBI lineage: Eukaryota > Metazoa > Chordata > Mammalia > Rodentia > Cricetidae > Neotoma > Neotoma lepida. The sequence continues at coordinate 137,557 of LZPO01087256.1, read as the reverse complement.
CAGGCACCATGGGAAATTGTGCAAGCCTAGATCATACTTATCCAGGGTTTTAGACAGGAGGAACACGAAAGAACTCAGGGAGAAATCAGAAGCAAGTCCAAAAGCTGACGTTCTAAACCAAAGGTCAAGAAAAGGGCAAACGAATCCGAATCATTTACCAACAGGAAGACTGCATGTTTGATATAATAAATAGTTGCTCACGCCTGGAGATAGTAGTGATTCCTATGGGGCAGGTGGATCTCAACTAGGGAAAACTTCCAAGTAATTTCATTAGAATCAATGAAAGGGTTATCTGGGTGTGACTACGGGAAGTCGTATTTGGATATTTTTTAAAAAAGCAGTAATGTGGTCTGTCTGTCAAAGGAGGACTTGTCTTTACTGTGGATGGTAACCACCTACTTCACTAAATACCCACCCATGCTGAGGTGATTTCCAGGTACCTGTGGATAACTGGAAATATTTACTCATATATCTGAGATTCTCCAAGAGGAAGTAAGGTGTATTTTCACTTTCATGTCCTCTTGGGAAGATCCTGGTCCCTGGCTCTCCTCAAANNAAAATGCTCCTTTTGGATGCACTTTTACATAGAAAACCAAATGAAATAGGCTCTCACTCTGCAGCCCAGGCTACCCTCGGTTTTGTGGTCNTCCTGCCTTAGCTTCCTGAGTACTGAGATTATAGGTGTGTATACTATGCCTGGGTGCTACGTTAGTTCCTAAGGAATGGTACTAGTGGAAGANCCAGCCTGCTGACAGCATTGCTTAGGGCCACCGGTGTGTGTAAAGTGAGATGACTTCCTCTGAGAACCAAGCATTCCCAAAAGGCATTTTTGGCTAAGGAGGAGGTGTAGGCACCAAGGCTACCCATTATCAGAAAGATGGACCAGGTACAGAAACAGCTCAACATTTCAGTCCTTTTAACACCTGCGATGGGTAGGTAAACAAATGATACGCCTGTTTGGTATAGAGATTATGTTGAAGCTGGAGGTGCTTGCTCCCCTTGTCTTAAGGAAAGCAGGAGAAAAGGCCTCTCTGTGGAAGACAGCCTCCCTGCACGGGTAGGGAAGACACAATTTTATCTCCAGGGAAGAAGCTGAGCCTAAGAGAACCTGTACATCAAACCTTCTTCAGCCAACCTTTGCCTTCCTCAGCACGTTTCCGGGATTAGCTGCTCAGCTCTTTCGTCTTGTTATGACGTCACAGTTGTCTTTGTTCAACCTGGTACATAGCACTTAGGCTCTGTCACTGCTTCCAGAGCTCCATTTTCCTCTGGGGTTTTCTGTGGACAAGTAACATGGTGTGTTATCCTGATAAACCTCCCTGTGTCAGTGAAATTTGAAGGGTCAGTCAGGGACCCTAAAAGGATGGAGAGAAAGTTTCACCTCCCCTAAAACCACTCTGGATTCAGTCCAGCATTCTATTTGGATGAACAATTTCTCAAATGGAAGGATGTAAACCTTGGATGAATAGTAACAACAGTAAAATATATTACCCCAAGAACAGTATGTGTGCGTGTGTGTGTGTGTGTGTGTGTGTGTGTGTGTGTGTGCATGCCTGCGTGTGGCTCTCTTGTACACTGCTGCTTGTGTACATCACTCCAACGTCTCCTGTCTCTACCTTCCATCTCCCAGTAGCAGCAGCACACTGGATTACAGATGCGTGTTCACTACTGTGGCTGGTCTTCGACATGGCTATTGATCCCAATCCAGGTCATAAGACTTAAGCGGCAAGCACTTTTGCCATTGAGCCAGCCCAAGAACAGTATTTCTGTGTTTTTGCCTTCCTGACTCCGGTAGTCAGCCATCACAGAGAGATGCTTCAAGTAGCCTCCGGACAGAGATTTTTGTCATCAGATCCCAAATTACATTGTTTATCATAGTCAAAGAAATGTTTTAAATAGCCTTTGCTTCCCACAAGTGGGTGTGTCTGTGCTTTTATCTTGATTTCCACCCTTAAAAGTTGGTGAGTCACTGGCTGGCTGTGGATCTGTGGGCCTGTGTTCCTTTCCATAACACCCATGAATGATATTTATTGTATATGGGATGACTATGAACACTGAGCTAAAATCGTCCTCGGACTCTCTGTGTGTGTTTACATGTTCGTATATGGACAGGGGTGGTACACATGCATGAGTGTGATGGGTGTGTGGAGGGCAGAGGTCAACGTTGAGTGCCCTCCTCAATTCTTCTCTACCTTTTATTTTTGAGATGGGGTCTCTCATGCAACCTGTAGCTCTCAGACTGATTGGCCAGTGTGCCTAGGAATCCCACCTGCCTCTCCCTCCCCATTACGGGTTATAGCCCCGTACTATCACATCAAGCTTTTTGTACGTGGTTGCTTGGAGTCAAACTTAGGTGCTAACGTTTGCATGGGAAGCATGTTAGAGCCATCTCTGCAGCTGCTCAAGCTCTTTTCTTTATGGCATTAAATTCTAAGTATATAGATCTTTGTAAGATACTGGTTCCTTAGAGAACCACGTGGCTTATGGATGATAAGATCATAGAGAAGGTCATGGAGAGTCTTGCTCATCTTGGGATGGAGGTTGAGAGTAGCTAAGTGGCAGAGTGCTTAACTAGCATGTGTAAAACCCTTGGCTTGATCCCTAGGAACACACAAAGGTGTATACACACACACATACACACACACACATGCATGCACACATATGTGTGTACATACACAGGCATGTATGTACACATGCTTACACACATATATACATGCATACACACACACACACACACACACACACACACACACACACAGTGTTGGCAGTCCTTTACTTGGCCAATGTCCATTCCCAAATCTTGCAAAAGTAGACTAGGCAAATGAATTAATCTTGCCAACTCCAGAAAATAGAGTGTAAACCATTTTTTCCCCGTGTTTATTGCCTGAGGAGGCAGTCAGCAGCCCTGGGTTGCCTAGAGTAGCTGAGATAACACAGGGTTTGATGCAGCTGGAGGCAGAACTGCTCACACCACAGTAGACAGGAAGTATAGCAGAATCATAGCAGGAAAGGATCAGACAGTGGTTCTCAACCTTCCTAATGCTGTGACCCTTAAACAGTTCCTCATGTTATGGTGACCCCCCAACCATAAAATTATTTCATTGCTATGTCATAATTGTACCTTTACTACTGTTATGAATTGTAATGTAAATATTTTTGGAGGTAGAGGTTTGGCAAGGGGGTCACCTGTGGGTTGCCACAGGTTGAGAACCAGAAGACACAGTTCCTAAAGATACTGCCTCAGTGGCTCACTTCCTCCACTGGGCTCAATTTTTCACAGCTCTACCACCTATCAATGGTCTTCTCAAATTTGGAACCTATCAGTGGGTTAAACCATTCACCAGGTCAGAGTCCTCATGATCCAGTCATCACTGGGAACATCGTAGGCACAGCCAGAGAGGTGTGCTGTCCTGAGCTTCTGGGTGTGTCTCAGTCCAACCCAGCGGACAGCTGACAGCTTTCACATGGCTTCCTCCAACTCTCTTTCAGCTAGAGAGCTGTTGCAGTTAATTTGCATATGTGGTATTTTCAAAGCAGCAGTGAGACCGTGGGTCACTTTTTTTGTTCCTTTATTTCCTGAAGCAAGCAAGGTCATGAGATTATGACATGTTCAGGAACAAAGTGAGTGGCGTTTGGATCCTGGAGTTCAGATTCTGTTTTCTTTACTCCTGTATTGCACCTGTTGCATTAAGTTCCTGAGCTCGGGTTGGGTTGCAGCACTCCTCACTTTCCTGACCTCTACAGACATGGCAGCTCCCTAGTAGCCCATTTTTCTGCACNGAGGGACCCTATCTTGAGAGCTCACCTCCCCAGCCTTCCCACTTCTGCAACTAAGTCTTTTTGTGCTTAGGAAGATACTCACAATGGATTCTGTTTTAAGCACCAAATTCTAACTTAAATGAGAAGACATTCTCAGTGTGTGTGTGTGTGTGTGTGTGTGTGTGTGTGTGTGTGTGTGGGGGGGGATTGAAACAGGGTAAGAGATGGTTCGGAGTAAGAGGTAAGATGAAGAAAGAAGCCCCCATAAACGAATAATTAACACACACACAAATGGATATTGGTCCAGACAGAACTTGAAAACCCAAGAAGGAATGAATAAAAATTCNTGTATAACCTTGAACTCTAGTTACCTACAAGGCTTGTGCAAGCATAATGGAAGGACTGAGTGTTTGAAGGGAAAACTTTTACATGATCTAAATTTCTTTCCCCTGGCCTCTTTCTTTGCTAAGGAAGTACATGAAACAGCCTNNCTCAAAATTATGCCATATATGGCTGGAAAAACAGTTTGATAGCAAATGATTAGTTTGGTTTCTGTCTTGAATAGACTGGAGATTCATAGACTCTGTAAGCTGCATGGCATGGGGAAGTCATTAGTTGGTAGCGCTCTCCCACCTGAGGCTTGATGATCAAAGCCATTCTCTCCCCNGGGGTTTCGTTCCTATTTCAGAGGCTGATCTGTCACAGGTATACGGGGGATTAAGTATTACAGAAGCCTTCTGGGCTATTAGGCATAGCACACTGTTCTGATGATGTCTGCATTCGGCTGTGGAATAATCCTGGACAGAAGAGCTCTTAAGAAAGCTCTCTCATTAGCACATTTATCCACATGTGTCTAGAGGTAACAACTCTTGGCGAAATGTCAGCACACTTATTGGTCTTTGACTAACACTGGTTTATCAGCAAGGGTGCTGTGAAGAGGGCACTTGAGTGTAAAGGAAGCAACCATTTCCCTCGTCGTGTCTCTAGGTAGCCAATGGGGACCATTCTGCCCTCTCTTCAGATGACACTGGGATCGGGTCAGGAAAGTTTTGCTGTGGCTGGACTTTTTATCAACAGCTACAGAAGAAGGAAGGAAGGAAGGAAGGAAGGAAGGAAGGAAGGAAGGAAGGAAGGAAGGAAGGAAGGAAGGAAGAAAGGGGCAGATGCCTGGCCACAGCTGAGATCTTTGTGGAAAAAGTTTCAACTCTCACCATTTAGAATATCATCACTGCCAACACAGGCAGTAGAGGATACATCAGAGTAAGATGATAAAATTAGATGGGTACCCTGATGTGGTAGACTCAAAGCAGCCACAAGACTACAGCTCCTCCCATCAAGAATCAGTTTCCTCACCCTTTCAAGCTGGGCTGCCCTTGTGACCACTAAAACATTGGAGGGGTGATGGTATATGACTTCTAAGCCCAGGTCATGTGACACTTTGAAACGTCTGTCTTCATCCCTCTGGAATAGTGGTACTGCTGTGTGAAGACTAGGCTAGACCACTAGAGAACGACACCATGTAGAACACAGATGAGCAATCCTAGTTGGCGTCCTTCAAACTAAGCAGCCCCCAGGTCATCAGGCAGCATCAGTAAAAGTCACCCATCCTCTTGATCCTAGCACAACTTACTGACCCAAAGATTTGTGAACACACGAAGCGGTTTATTTGAAGTGCTCAACATCAGAGTTTCTCTTATAGAGCAACAGATGACTGACAGAAACTCACCTAACCACATTCACAGAGAAGAGAAATCTTTTTTAAAAAAATCCTCTGTGTGTGTGTGTGTGTGTGTGTGTGTGTTCCATGTGCTAACAGAGGCCAGAAGAGGGTGTCAGATTCCCCTGGAGATAGAGTTACAGGCAGCTGTGAACTGCCCAACGATGTGGGTGCAGAATGCNGATTTGGGCCCTCTGGAAGAGCAGCAAATACTCTTAGTCACTGAGCCATCTCTCAACCTGTGCCCCTGATAACGCGNCTGAACCCAGAGCCACATCAAGTCCTATTGTGATTCTATGTGGTCAAGTAGGATCCTATAAGCAACACAAACAGTAATTTTTTTTTTTTTTGGTATGACTTTGGACTGATGTGCTCTCCAGCATGGAGTCATCTTAATTCTTAGATAGCACCTTAGGACATGGTGAATTTCTAAAAAATTCCTTCTGTGCTGGGCAGTGGTGGTGGCTCACGCCTTTAATTCCAGTACTCAGAGGTAGAAGCAAATGGATCTCTGAGTTCAAAGCCAGCCTGGTTTATGGAGCAAGTTCCAGGACAGCTAGAGCTGTTAAACAGAGAAATCCTGTCTCTAAAAACCAAAAAAGAAAACAAAAATGAACAAACAAACAAAAACAAAACAAACAAAAACAAAAAATCAACATAAGTANGTTAGAGTTCATGGTGATGGACATGCTGTTTCCCTGATTNGGTCTTTATATTTTGTATTTGTTCATTCAAGTATCATATTGTACCCTATAAATGCANTTATTACATCAGCTCAAATAATATACATTTAATAACACAGCTAATGCTGGCTAAAATGGAACGGCATGTTGGACAAGAGCTTATGATTGAATTCTCAGGAATTATGTAGGGTAGATGTTAAATATTTCCATAAACTGAAAGTTTANATAGAATTTGATTAATTAGGTTTTGTCCCTATAATATAGTTTTGTCCCTATAATATAGTTCAGTGATAAAGTTCTTGCCTAGCATTCATAAAACTCTGGGTTCAAACGTCAGCATTGGAAAAAAATTATATTGCAAAGATGATATATACCATATAACTCATCACTTCCTAATGACATTACTACACGTTCTGTAGTTCTCAGGGTTATTTATATCTATTATTGTACTCAAGTACACTTGGCACGCTGCATGGGGAGCTCCTGTGTTTAGACTCAGCTTTGCATTGTATGACTTTGCTAGTTACTTTTGTGAAACCGTGAGAAAACCATGTGAGAGAGCAAAGTCCAGAAGGAGGGGTTTGTGTTGCTTCTAGAGATTTCCGTCTATGGTAGCCTGGCCTTGTGCTTTCGGGTCTGTAATGCATACATCGTGGCGGCATTTACCTCATGGCAGTCAGGAAACACAGAATACAGATAGGGATGAGGGAAAGATACACCCCCAGGGACATGCTCCCAGTAGCTCGTTTTCTCTAACTAGACNTCATGGTCTACCTTTCAGCATCTCCCGACAATGCCATCGTATTCTGAATCCATCAAGGGACTATTGCTTTGATTAAACCAGAGTTCTCAGGGTCTTATTGTCTCTGGAAATGTTCTCACAGATACACTTCTAGATGTGTCTGTGAGAATCCCCCAGGCACTCTTCCTAGGCAGTCAAAGGAATGATCAACATTAACCGACATAGTGACATCATACTGGTAATTTGACATCAGGCCCCAGTAGGAAAACTTAAACCACAAGGANTAGCATCCTAAAACTTTTTTTTATTCTTGAAGAACAAGGGTTAACACTTATTAATAATTAAATCACACCAGTTCGATTGTTTATTTTGATTCGTCTTGTACCATCAAATCTGATTACTGTGGGCTCATTGGCCNAATAGCATNAAAGCTAAGGTATCTGCAGCCTGTAATCTTTTCTCTCATGATTTTAAATTGGCCCTGCAGTTTGTAATCTCTCACATTCTAAGCAGCAAGAAGAAAGGACAGTACAAAGGGAAAAGAGACGTGCCCAGGTCTGTAAAACAAGTGTTTCTGAGAAGNCCCCCNAAAGCTTCTGAAAGCCAAGGAGAGGTAAGAGATGNAATTTTTGGAACTGTACACACAGTGCCCATTCCAATGAAGTTTCAGTCAAATAAGTGAAATAGAGAAAAAGTTTAGGCAGACAACTGCCAGTCAATATCAGCTGGTGTGGTGTGTGCACAGCCCTCACCCCACAATTGTACAGTCCTTTAACACACACATACACGTANGNTAACTTATTTGCATACTAATAGCAGTTCTGAAAAGTAGAGATGTTACTACTGTAGGTGAAGATTTTTTCGTCTTGACCGCCAATCAGCTCTGTTCTACCAGCCACTCCCAAATAACCACACAGAGACTTAATATTAATTATGAAAGCTCGGCTGAAAGCTCAGGCTTGTTTTTAGCTAGCTCTTAGAACTTAACCCATTTCTATTAATCTTTGTTGCTCCAAGGCTCTTTTACCTCATCGATGAACTTCCCATGCTGCTTCTTCCTCGTCTGGCTGGNGACTCCTCAGACTCTGCCCTTCCTCTTCCCAGCATTCTCTCTGCTCCGAAAATNCTGCNTAGCTACTGGCCATTTAGCTCTTTTTATTAAACCAATCACAATGATTTATANTCACACAGTGTAAAGGAATATTCCACATGTTACTATCACCCCTTCTACAACAGGAGAAACTGAGGCTTGGAGAGATCTGGAGAATAGAGAAATGGCTTACTGCTAACGAAAAGACGTCTTCCTTCTGCAAGTCCCCAAACATTCTCCATTTTATCACATAACTTCGGTCTCTACCATGAAGAGTTCTGTTAACAAGCAAGAATAATTTACAATGAGCAAATTTGCCAAAAAAAATTTGGAAAGACAGGCAAAGTACCAAAAAATGATATGGCAGCGGAATATAAGTCCGGAGGAGACAAGTTAGTACTTTGCTCTGTTTCTGCCTCAGATGCTTTTTATATTTATATTCTACTTTCTCACAGTTGCTTCTTCTGGTAGCATCAAGGCCGTGGTTTGATGTACTAGACAGGGGAGTTTACATTCACTTCCTGGAATTTGTTCTGGGTAGTTCATGCTAATTACCTTGGTCTTACTTCAGTGTTAGTCTTAGCAAGTTCTGATTGACCTTTGAATTAGATGGNGCCCATTTCANGGTCATCTGAACTTGTATACATCCCTGACTGAGCACTGTCCATTTTCTTCCACAAAAACACCAGAAAGGCCTGTTGGTGGTGGCNGTAGTGGTGGTGGTGACACAGGCCTTTAATCCCAGCACTTGGGAGGCAGGGGCAAGTGGATCTCTGTGAGTTTGAGGCCAGCATGGTCTACAGAGTGAGTTCCAGGACAGCTAAGGCAAGACAGAGAAACGCTGTCTTGAAGAACACAAAACAAAACAAAAACAATTTTAAATTAGTAAGACTGTGCTGTAACCCCATTAGTCTGAGAACACATTATTTTCTTATCAAACTATATCACCTCTCAAACTAAACATAAAAGTTATTACCTATAATAGTCAATTGAAGGCATGTTGTACATGTATTTTTCCACTCTCTATGGATGGACTCCAGAGTCTTCCATTTTTCCTGCAAATCAAAGGTTGGAGAGAACATATANCATGCCGTCATGTCAGAGCATCATCGTGGACAAAATGCCTTCAGGAAAAAAGGATTACAAAAGGAGGATATATATTTCATAAAGATAAAGGAGCCATCAACCGGAAAGACATAGTGATTCTAAAGTTACATGCATTTAGTAACCCAGACTCAATCTCACTGATATCAAAAGTTTATATTTCTCTCTCTCTCTTGTCTTTTTTGAGACAGAGTTTCTCAGTGNAGCCTTGGCTGTCCTGGAACTCACTCTGTAGACCAGGCTGGCCTCGAACTTAGGGAGTGTATTCTCTTTTTAAAGAAATACATTTTAAAACCTATTANTAGACAAATCAGTAAGGCAATATTGCCACCACTATATTGTCAAGGTTATGAAGAAACAGTCATCCANAGTGGTATATCAATATTGATATACCCNTTNTTAATGAACTATTTGGCCATCAAAATTTAAAATGTGTATTACCTTTGGATTCAGAATTCCACTTCTGAGAGTTGTNCTTCCTCACACATCTTAGTAGATGTAGGTAAGGCATTTGGATAAANTTAACAGCTGCTTAAAGTAGCGTTCATAATGAAGTAAGAATAATAGNAGTATCTATTCTTGCNTGGCCAGATATCTCCAGAACACCGTGGCTCCAAACAATAAACNCANGTACCCCTCACACTGTCTGACAAGGGCTTTAAGAGCAGAGAAGACTGGCAGCCCTTCCTCTGGCTGCAGTGACATCAAGACTTGAGCTGGCAGATCTATGATGCNGTACCCCTCACACTGTCTGACAAGGGCTTTAAGAGCAGAGAAGACTGGCAGCCCTTCCTCTGGCTGCAGTGACATCAAGACTTGAGCTGGCAGATCTATGATGCNGGAGTGTGTTTGACTAGTTAGCATTGGANGTTGGCAGCTGGAAGCCATCTTTTATATTCATTAGAGCCTTTGATGACTGAAGTTTGGTAGTCACANCTCATTTCTGCCACATCCATGTGGCACAGTTGGGCCATGATTCAGTGAAGGAGAAATACTATGCAAAGACTAGAATACCAGGAAGAAAGAATTATTTAAGACCATCTTAGGTGTGTTATCTATGAATGGGGATTGTTTTGATANTATGTGNGTTTACAAAAATCCTACAACAAACATTATGCTTTATAGTGGCTTTCTCCAACTTACCTCTAGGACTGAGATNAGAGTGCTCACTGGTGCCGGCTCTNTTCTTCATTGTATGAAGTCNTGTCCAGAGAGAGGACAGTTAGGAAGGCAATGAGAGAGGTAAGAGGTAGTGTGTCTGACTAGACAGNGGGAAAGAAAACGCCTGTGATCTCAGATGACATGGTGTTATAGAGAAATTCCTAAGGAATTGACATGTACACTTTTAGACTGCAGAAGTGAACAGCAGTATCTACATACAAAGGTGAATGACTGGGCAGTTGGGCAGANTGGAGTGTGCCTGTAACACCCAGAAGGCAGAGGCAGGAGGATCACTGGGGCCCAGAAATTCAAGGTCAGCCTGAGCAACAGAGTGAGGACCCCTATCTCAAAAAACAAACAAAACAAACAGAAACAAACCCCCCAAACCAGTGCAAACAAGCAAAAAGGAGTTAATGAAATGTGTGTCTATCAGGAATAAATAATCAGGCAANAGATTATTGAATATCATCATCTAGAATAAATATTTACTTAAGAATGAACCTAACAAAGATGTGCAAAACATCTACCCAGATACCAGTTAAGGAGAAAAAGAAAATCTAAACAAAGCAAATGCCGTGAAGATTGAACTTCTCCCCCAATGGATGTTTAGAGGAAGGTGCAGTCCCACGGGCTTCTTTTGAGTGTGAGGAAGCTGAACCAAATCTAAACTCTATCTGGAAATGCAAAGGGACAAGAAAACCCAGATAATACTGAAAATAAAGGTTNTGGAAAACTTACAGTACTAACATCAAGATTGTATTTGGCTACAGAAATTAATAGAGTGGACACCTGGTGCAAAGAGAGATAAATGGAACAAACTGATAGCGTCNAAACAGAACCATACATGCGACACGAGATCTATGACAAAGATCACTGCTGATAAGGAAATGTCAGAGTCTTTTCACTAAGTGGCGCTGGGTCAGCTGGATATCCACACAGAAAAGTTGAAATCTGACCCATATATACTTAGAAATCTATTTGAAGTGGGCTCTATCTTTAAATGTGATGGTAATGCAACATATTGTCTAGAAGACAGTAAAGTATATCTTCACGACCTTGGTGTTAAACATAAGGAAGTAAGTGTAGCAGTGATCAGTCCAGAAAGGAAGCTGACCCATAATTCCCTTCATAAATGTAATGTGTTAAGAAAGGAGCCTGGAGTGGAAGGGAAAGATTATTAGACAGAAAATGCTATAATATATTTNAAATTGTTTAACGCAGCCATCAAGGGGAGGCGTCCCTTTAAAAACCGGAGAGGAAGTTGTCTCCTGCGCCACCGTGTTCAAGGCTACTTCCCACTTTCTCTTCTGTCAGGGTCAGGGTAATTGGATTTATGTTGAGGTCTTTGATCCACTTGGACTTGAGTTTTGTGCATGGTGACAGATATGGATCTATTTGCAATCTTCTACATGTTGACATCCAGTTATGCCAGCACCATTTGTTGAAGATGCTTTCTTTTTTCCATTGTACAGTTTTGGCTTCTTTGTCAAAAATCAGGTGTTCGTAGGTGTGTGGATTTATATCAGAGTCTTCAGTTCGATTCCATTGGTCCACGTGTCTGTTTTTATGCCAGTATCAAGCTGTTTTTTTATTACTATAGCTCTATAATAGAGCTTGAAGTCAGGGATGGTGATGCCTCCGGAAGTTCCTTTATTACACAGGATTGTTTGGCTACCCTGGGTTTTTTGTTTTTCCATATGAGGTTGAGTATTGGTCTTTTGAGGTCTGTGAAGAATTGTCTTGGAATTTTGATGGGGATTGCATTGAATCTGTAGATTGCTTTTGGTAAGATTNCCATTTTTACTATGTTAATCCTATACTGATCCATGAGCATGGGCGACCTTTCCATCTCCTAATATCTTCTCCGATTCCCTAAAGCTTGAGCTGGCTTTTGGGAACCAATTCTCCATACTGGGTTGCCTCTCCCAGCCTTTGTACAAAGGGGGGAGCTTAGTCCTACCTCAACTTGATATGCCAGGCTTTGTTCACACACATGGGAGGCCTGCCTCTTTCTGAACAGAAATAGAGGAGGAGGGGAGGGTAGAGGGGAGGCAAGGGAAGGGAACAGGAAGAGAGAAGGGAGGGGGAAACTGCAGTTGGGGTATAAAATAAATGAAAAAATTTAATTAATAAAAAAATGGAGAGCAGCCTCATTAAGAGTCAGAGTGAGAAGGGACATGTGAGGGATGGGGGTGCAGAGAGGGTCCCTAAAGCCAATCCCAAGAGCAAAGGAAATATCAGACTCCTGTAAATTTGGGGGCTGGCGGGAAGCTTCACATTGTATGGTTTAGTTCAACACAGCACATGAGACAAGGTGCAGGGAAAAGCCACGTGTCATACATTAAGAGCTATTAGAGTCACGGCACAGACACCTGACTCTGTCTTAGAACTGAAAAGAGACTCAACTTTTCCCGCTGTGGGGGCTGGCTTTGGAAGAGCTTAAAGGAGCAGGCCTGTGTTCTAACACTAGGAATAGTCAAAGATTAACTACACTGGACAGGACTCAAATGTCTGTTATGCACTGCCTCCACTGCTGAAATCTTTATGGGATGGAAGGGCCACTAACATTGTGGCAGAAGATACTCACAAAACTTATAACTAACAATTGATGTCCAGAATATGGAAATTACTGTCTACCCAGAAAGGATAGATACCTGGACTGGGTGGTTTTCTGTGTCAACTGGACACAAGTTATAGAGTCATTAGAGGAANGAGCCTCAGCTGAGGAAATGCCCCCGTGAGATCCAGCTGTGAGGCATTTTCTCTCAATTAGTGATCAATGGGGGAGGGCCCAGCCCGTGGTGGGCAGTGCCATCCCCGGACTGGTGGTTCTGGGTTCTGTAAGAAGGTGGACTGAGCAAGCCTTGAGAAGCAAGCCAGTAAGCAGCACCTTTCCATGGCCTCTGCATCAGCTCCTGCCTCCAGGATCCTGCCCTGTTTGAGTTCCTGTCTTGACTTCCTTCAGTGATGAACAGCAATGCTGAAGTGGAAACCAAATAAACCCTTTCCTCCCCAGCTTGCCTTTTGGTCATGCACGGTGTTTCATTGCTGCAATAGAAACCCCGACTAGGACAAGTAAAAGACCCAAAAATGCCTTAAAAAGTGTATCCATATAGCAGACATAATCATATACTTACCAATCATTTTAATCATTAGGAAAAGCCTTGGGAGGTGTTATCTTCATTGGCCTGGGTAGTTACATGAGCATGCTCACATCGTGGCAATATATCAAGTTGTATGTTCAGTTTGTGCTTGTTCCCACATGTTTGCTACACTTCCGTAAAAACGCTATTTAGAAGTTCATTTTCATTTGAACTAACTTCATATGGACTTGGTAAGGACCGAAGATCAATATGCCTTATAAAGTGTGAGAGCCTGGAACGACCCAGNCAGGTGTCACCGGCCCACTTGGGAGGCAACTTGCGATGCTAGGAGTCTCATTTCTTTTCCTGGCTTCCTTTGAGGCAATGTGCGGCACCCATGGCAGAAATCCCTAGTCTCAGGAGAGTCTTAGCCCTTCTGGAGCTCACAGGAAGCTCATCCGGCCTCTGGTTTGAACAGTTTTGATCTCCTGACTGAGCGGTACCTCTGGTAGGCTTTGTTCCGGGAGNATCAGGTAGGTTTCATTATTTACAGGCGTGTTGATCATGGCTGTAGCTCTCCAATGTGGGTAGTCCCNGCTCTAATCCCCTTGAGCACTGGACATTATTGGAAATCTGAGCAGTTCTCAGGTCTCTCTCCCCAAAGGGGAGAAGGCAGTACTTAACGTACTTTCAAAACAAAATTCTGCTAGCAGTTTGAGGGNTGGGGGTGGGGAGAGGGCACTGAGATAGACCCCAGGGAGTTAAAACCGCAGGGTTAGTACAATTGGTTTCTGCGCTCATTCAGGAACCCAGTTGGGATTACCTATTAAATTCCCCTTATAACTTGTAAGAAGTCTTTTGGATTGTAAATGAAGCAGTTATCAGTCTAGTTAGGCAACACAATAACAGGCTTTGGAAGTAAAATAAGGAACAAAGGCTGTCATCAAAATGCAAATGAAACTCCCTGGGTGTGTCCTTCCGAAAGGTTTTAAGGAGGGAAAATTGTTCTTTGAGGATGTGGAAAATGCTTTTCTATTATCAAGACACCAAGACAAAGAGGGATCGCTAAGGCTAAACTGGTTAGTTTGTTTATTCTCTTAGTGAGGTACTTAGTTTCTTACCGCTTAGTTAATTGTATTGGTCCCTCAAGGAATGCTCTTTTTAATAGGAGGTGGAGGGAGCCATCAACCCAGATCTTCTTATTTCAATGAACCTATTCTTAGTTTGAGCTCTGGTGATCTTTGCGGGCTAACAGAGGACAAGAGATGCCTGCCGTCTGTGCTACCTGAGTAATGTGTATTAGGCTGCAGAACCAACTTCTCTCCTCTTTCACTTCCTTACCGACAAAGGACAAGCTGGGGAGGATTATTTATGTGGTAAATTTATATTTAAATTTATGATCCCCGCCCCCCCATACCACACAGCTAAAGAGGAATTTTAGAGAAGGGGGAGGAAAATAAAACCTTTGAAATTAATTAAAATAACAACACAATAACCCCTTTATCTTTCTTCANCTAACTTATTCTCAGTATTTAATGCCTAAGAAGAAATTAGACGATGTACAAGGAGCCTGCTTTCAACATCTTCAGGTGCTACTGTAATAACATACCTGGAGGGAGTCATTCTGGAGCAAGCTGACAGTTCCTCACACANGTCTGGTTTCAGATGGTGTCAGACAGCGTGAGCAGATGGATGGTCCCTTGAGACAAAGNGAGGGGCATGTGAGGAGCTCAGACACAGGCTGCTCTTCAGGATGTGGCCAGCATGTCTGGGCTTTCCACACTGCTTTCGTCACCCTGACACTCGTCTGAAGGTTTCTCTTGAGGAAGCCAGATCATCTGGAGCGCCTTCTAAGCTTTG
>LZPO01087256.1:82351-108744 GCA_001675575.1 Neotoma lepida | reverse complement strand
ATGTTTCAGGATGTTTATAGCTTCTAATCTTATTTAGTGAAGGTATCTGCCCTGGAGATTATGACCTGCTAGGTCCATGATTCTTGGAACAAAAGAGACTAGCAGGGGGGATAATGCACCTCCAGAAGCCATAGGTTATACAGCAAAAAAAATCCAATGCCAGGTATGGGATACTTCCCTGTGAGTTGTTGGTCAGGAAGATCTCAGATACTCCCCCAAACAATACAGGCTATCACCAGCCACTGCTCTTGGCTTCCCATCAGAACTTGATGGGAAGACCCTACTGCTAGAAGCACCACAGGCTTTGGTCACAGGACATGGATAAATCAAGCTGGAAGAATCCTCCCTGCTGGCTGGCTTTCGTAGTGCCAGAAGGCACAATGCAGACTTTGGGGAAGGAAAAGTCATCAACAATCTTTGCTGGCTGTGAACCCTGCAAATGACAATAATGACATGCCTGTCGAGNTGTGCCCATTAGTGTAATAGTGGCATGAATGTTANGGGGTGTAACCAACCAACTTCTGATTCGATTTAAGGCCTACTCCATATGAAGAAACTCATGCCTGGGACTACAAACACAACCAAGAACTTGTGGCTGAAGTAGTCATAAGCTCTAAAGGAAAACCACCACTGTTATTTCTCTAAATGGATGTGGTGTCAAACAGCTTCCTAAATATTTATGTTTATACCCATAGATTAGTGCGGCTCTCAGACTTCATCAAAGAAGCTTGTTTTTGCAGGGGTAGCTATGCAGAGACTCACATCCAGTCACCGTGCAGAGAACAAGCAACCACTGAGTGCTCAGCTCCAGGGGACATCCATTTTATACACAGGCACCCTTCTGCTAATGCCCAGGGGACACTGAGGAAAAGGGGCAAGAAGATGATAAAAATCAGAGTTTGGGAACACCGTGAAGCAGTGTCTTCTGGACATGACATGGCTAATGAGCTCATGAACTCGCAGCTATAATTACCCACACAAACCCCTGAGCAAGATGGGCCAGGAAGCATTGCAACATAGGAAGGGGGAGGGTTCAAGACTCACCCNTNCCCCAACACATGAAAGTAGAGAGAGAACTGGTGGAAAGAAGCAGGAGATGGTGGGAAGGTGAAAGAGACTGAAATTTATTATACATATGCAGGCACATGGAACTATCAAAGCTTTTAAAAATTAATTTTTAAGAAGGGAGAGAATGGAAAATTGTGGGCCAGCCACCTCTGCACGTAGATAGCCACAGATGTTTGCTTACTCCCATAATAATTAATATTTGTTTGTTTTGAGACAGGGTCTCATGTAGCCCAGAGTGGCATGTAACTTGATGTTTAGCTGATGTTTAGTTCAGTTACCCTGAACTTCCGCTTCTCCTGCTTCTACCTCCTAAATGCTGAGGTTTCACGCNTGCACCACCNTGCCTGTTCTATGGCATGCTATGAATCAGGGCTTTGCACAGGAGATGAGCACTCTATCAGCTGTTGCTCCCATAACNGGATCTGTCTCATTTCCTGAGCTTTGACGCCCACAGGTTTTGAGGGTAATGTTATGAATTAAGGGAAGCCAATTAATAAGACCTCTTTTGCTATAAATTCTGCATTAACCAAGAGCTAAAAAAACAAGTTAAATAAAAATATTATCGTCCGATCATCAGCTAGACAGAGGACTGAGAACTACAGCCACAATGTGNCTTCCTCCCACAAATCCACAGGATACCCATAGTCACACCCTAAGATATTCTCCTGAGCCTGAGGAGTTACTCAGAGGGCAGTGGGGGTGGGGTATGGTGCCCCAAGTTCAGGTGTTCTGAAACAGGCTCTGGTGGCCCTTCTTTCTTCCCAGCCTGACTTCACACAAGGCAGATTTCCACCTTCAGTGAGGCAAGAGGGTNGGAGAACTCTGAAGAACTTCCCTCTCTCTAACTTACAAAAGGGAGACATTCCAGTTTTCAAGACGGAAGAAGGAAGACCGGGATGGGAGAAGGCGACTCCCCAGCAAAGATTGCCATCAAAAATGGACCCACACTNGAGTCTGTTGATCAAAAGTGTATTGTCATTGTCATAGTTAATCCAGGAGCATCTAGTCCTTACCTACACCAAGAAATCCTCATTGTGAGAACACCTCCCTCAGCCTCAGGAGAAGCCGCCCCTCTGACAGCATGCTTTCTGCTCCAAGGTTGTCTTTGAAAGACCCAGACATTCTGGATGACCAATGATCATCAATGTTCCAGAACGATGGGGACAGGGTAGTGTGCACCCAGGGACAGCACCTGCCCACAACTCCATTTGCTCGTCTGGCACCAGAAAAGGCCCACTANCTCCTCTTCCTGAGGACCCCATTGTACAAATTTCTGTTATTCCGCCTCTCCCAGAAGTGCTGAAGACCACCTTGTCCACCAATCAGCTNNGNGAGCTGTGGGAGAGGGCTGACTTTCCAGGTGGCCCTGAGTACCAGAGAGACTTTTCAGTCACAGGTGCAACTATTTATTGCTAAAGCCGCGTCAACATCTACAGCCATGATTTCGTGTCTGAAAAAAGCTGTTTCTTTGGGACTATCAATTGGTACAACTTCCTGGAAATATTTAACCAAACAAATAAACAAAATTAAACCTATCCTTTGATTTTGTGTGAATGCTTGTGTCCATCTAAAATTTACAATGTACTTGGGTATGGTGGTGCGTGCCTTTAATCCCAGCACTCTGGAGGAGAGGCAGACAGATCTCTGAGTTCGAGGCCAGCCTGGTCTACAAAGCAAGTTCCAGGACAGCCAGGGCTACACAGAGAAACCCTATCTCGAAAATACTACCACCACCACCACCACCACCACTACTACTACTAATAATAATAATAAATGAAATTTACAATGGAACTAAGGTTTAATGGAACAATATTAAGAAGTGGGGACTCTAGGAGGTGACTAAACTATGAGGGCTCCTAACCATGACTAGTGCTTTAATAGACTTCAGAAAGTCACGTGGTCTGCTCATCATGTCTTCCATTACGTGGGAAGACAACAATAAGCCACAATCTTGGAAGCAGAGAGCAGCCTGCACCAGACAGCAATCTGCCAACCCCTGATCTTGGATTTCCCAGACTCTAGAACTGAGAAATAAACTGTTACTTATAAATTACTCAATACCTTCATCCACTCTATGCAACTACACAGAATACAGCCTACCGGGTAACTTATAAACAACAGAAATTTATTCCTTTGAAAGCTGAGATGCCAGAGATCCAAGGNAGTGATAAGTTCAGTGACGTCAAAGGTTACATTTCTGCCCCTAAGATGGCGCCCTCAATACTCCAGTCTCAGCAGGGGAGTAACACTGCTTCTCACATGGTGGAGGAGCAGAAGGGGAGGAAGGAGACTGGATAGAAGCAGGGAGGGAGAGAAAGAGAGGAGAAGGAGAGAGGAAACATCCCCCCAAACCTCTTTATTAAAACATTAAATCCATCCATGAAAGTACAAGCTTCATGGCCTAATCACATGTTAAAGGCTGTACTTTCCTAACATAATTACCTTAGTAACAAAGTCTCAATGACTTCCAGAGGGGACAAATACTCAACCCATGGGACCTAGCCTCTCGTATTTGATAAAGCACTACAGACTAAGACATCTTTCCGGGTTTTCTGTTAATGTATTTTTTTTTTATGTGTACGAGTGTTTGTCTGTCTGTCTGTATATTCACCACATGTGTACCTGATGCTTGTAGAGGCTAGAAGAGGGCATCCTATCCCTTAGAACTGGGATTACAGGCAGTTCTAAGCTTCTGTATGTTCTGGGAACCAAACCAGGTCCTCTGTGGGAACACTATGTGCTCTTAACTGCTGAGCCATCTCTCCAGCCCCCAAATTAAGGCATATTTGCTACAGCAGGTTTTACTTCAAGGAATTTACTTTACAGAAATAAATCACACAACTGGCCAAAGAAATCTGTTGGCAAGATATTTACGGCAACATTCTTTGTAAGAATGGGAAACTCATGATTGCTGTCTATTTATAAAAGGTGGGTTAACTAAATATGGCTCACATATAGAATGGAAAGGTCATGCAGATATTAAAAATGTGATGAGGGGACTCTGTAAGCACTGACTCAGAAAGTCGTTTAAGATAGTGTGTTGACTGCAAAGAGCAAAGGTACCAACATGTGTTGTGTATAGTCAGATTTTTGATGTTTATCTGTCTGTCCATTAGAGGCTTAGAAAACAAAACCAAATGCCCCAATCTCTTACCAGTATGCTCCTTGGGAGACTGGATTGCTCACTCTGGAATGAAAGCTGTTAGAAAGTGGATTCTTTATCTCATGATAAATAATATTCTAATGATAAGTTTTTCCAAACAATGGCACATACAAGGAAAGTCTCCATGGTCCTCGAGCCTTCTGAGGACAGTGAGTCTGAGGCAGATAGTTTTGTAACTTGGGACTCTCACTGGTTTGGGGTATGCACACCCTCTCTTCCCATAATACATCTGCAGCTTCACCCCTGTACCCGCAAGCACTTCGTACACACCCCTGTCTGATCAACACTTCTAGCAATCTCACCATCTAGAACTGAGAACAATAAACATCCCAGAGTTCAGTACCCACTGAACTGCACAAGAAATTGTGACTGTCCACTCCTAAGAGTTTCCAACAATGACAGATACATCATCACACTGCACTGACCTACACTGCTTATCCATGGAGAGCAAATCTTCAGTTCACAATCTAGAGGGAACCCTCTAGAAGGGACTGATTTCTTAACATTGTTGGCCTCTCCTGGGCTTTCGCCAGGCCTGAGTTTCTTCCTCTACCCTTCTTGGCTGGTACCTCATTCTCCCACATTAGACGCCAAGAAAGGCAAGTTAAGGAAGACAGTTTGCCAATGAGCTTCAAGTTACTCAGTTGTACTATTCAGTAGAAAAATCTGGCTGTAGGCACAAGAACATAAAAACTATGTTTCACCGGGCATGGTGGTACACGCCTTTAATCCCAGCACCTGGAAGGCAGAGGCAGGCAGATTTCTGTGANTTTGANNCCAGCCTGGTCTACAGAGCAAGCTCCAGGGCAGCCAGGGCTACACAGAGAAACCCTGTCTCGAAAAACAAGAACAAACAAACAAAAAGTTTCTGGATTTTAACATATAATTTTAAAGCTGCTTCCATTTTTCAGAGGATTAGCCCCCCGGCCTTGGTCTATTAAAGACCAAAGTGAAGAATCCAGCATATGGAGAGCCCTGGGATTAGGACGGAGGGAAGGGTCTGAGGGAACCAATAAGGTGCCAGGCTGTGGGTCAGGCGCTCACTCTTCCCTTGTAGCTCCGCCCTGTCCAGCTCCCATCTTGAACATCACTTAACTCTTTCTGCTCCTTTGAATCTTAGTGCAAATACAGGAGGAACTTCCCTTCCACCTCAACTACTATGAGTCTGTAGTTGTGATTGCCACCTCTGCTTAGGAGCTGATTACCAAATGAGTTAAAAACAAAATTACTGCCAGATGTGGTCGCACACCTTGAATCCCAGCACTCNGGAGGCAGAGGCAGACGTGTCTCTGAGTTCAAGGACAGCCTGCTCTCCAGAACACCAGGACAGCCAGGGCTACACAGAGAAACCCTGTCTTGAAAAACCAAAAGATAAAAACAAAACTACAAATTTGTAGAGGTAAATAAATAGCACCAAACTTAAAGATACATCAATGATTCCAATTTAATTGCTTATTTGACTTCTTTTGCAAGACAATTCACATGGGAGTTTTGATTTTCATAATAAGGACATCGCTTTTAGATATTTTGATTTGGTTTCCNCTGTGCTTTCTCTTACATGATGTTTAATGGAGAGAAATGTATGGCTGGAAGGCTCAACTCAATCCCCAAGCTTTCCTACGAGCTTCCTCATTTCAGGAATAGACATTCAAGTCCTTCTGGGCTCAGGATTCCTCTCCTTGTAGCAAGCAGCGGCTGTGGACAGACCCTGGAGGTCCTGGTCCTCTAGGCTAGCTTTGAAAGATAAGTCAGATACTTGAGACCTCCTTGTTCTCAGTTCCAGGTGCTGACACACAAAGTCTCAGAACTGACCTTTTGCTTCTAGACAAAAGCAATAGCCTCTACTGACACCTAGAAGAAGCCACTGTAGGGTGTCAACAGAAGCCTTGGGGCCCAGCTAGATGAACTAGCTAGTAATCATCTCAATGACTGCTACACTGCATTCTCCTTTCCATCAATAATCTCTGTAAGATTGCTCATCAGAAATTTCTAATGGATCACACAGACCCGTTCAATGCATAGAACAGTTTGCTTCTCAGCTGGCTACAAACTCAACATTTAGCACGCAGGACAGATTTCTGGCATTCTCTAGGCCAGGGACGATCTTATAATTTACATAGGACAGTGTTTTTCTNTCTTTGGACAACAAGGATTTTTGTCTCACTGAACCTAGATACGNGGAAAAAATTTCAAAATAATTGAGTTATTTGTTTTTGCTTTTCAAGAGTTGCAAGACAATGCAAGGAAAATCAAGTTAAGGCAAAATTAGGTAAAAGTGAGCCCTCGAGTTTAGTTATGATCATTGCTGTTGCAGATGATTTGACAACAAGGAACTACAAGCTATAGCCACTGTGTCTGAAAAGAGGACCAGGATTCTCAAAACTCTCATTTCACACAGTTCCANAGAAAATGTTTATATGTAGTTTTCTGGGACAATGNAGTGGAAAATGTGGACTTATACNTAGGAAATGCATCGCCTCAGTTGTGATGTTGCATGCCTGAAATGAAGGTGTTGGTAGGGTTGCTTCCCAAGGGAAATGAGGGGCCAACTGCTCCGTTCTTCCAGGCTGCTGCTGAGTTGCTGGCGATCTTTGGTATCTCCTTTGTTTCTGGAACTATCACTCCAACCTATGCCTTCATCTGCACTGTTCCCTCTTTTCTTCTTCTGTCTCTCTCNGTCTATTTCCCCTCCTTCTCCTTCTNCTCTTTCTCTTTTATTCCTTCTCCTCCTCCTTCCCCTCTTGTCTTTCTGTCTGTCTATCACCTATCTCTCCAGGATCNTTTACACGCCAAACAAGTGCTTCACCACTAAGCGACCTCCCCAAGCCAACTTTCTGCTTTCGATAAGGTCATATTGGATGAGAATCCACACTAATGACTTCATTTTAACTCGATTCCCCCTTTAAAAACTCCATTTCCAAATAAAGTCACATGCTAAGAGCTAAGAGTGCACTACATGGGACTGGAGAGGTGGTACAGCCGTTAAGAGAACCCGTTCTTTCAGAATACCCAGGTTCAATTCCCAGCACCAACATGGTGGCTCACAACAACTCCAGTTCCAGGGGACCTGATGCTCTGTCTTCCAGAGCACTTCATGCCTGTGGTGCACAGCATAACATACAAAACAATCCTCCCCCCCGTCCCCCTCCCCACAAAATAGATTTTAAAAAAAAAAGACTGCAATCCATGAGTTTCTGGGGCACACAATGCAATCCATAGGTACATTGAATAATTGAGGTAAGTCAGACCTGTATCTGCTCCTGTACCATTGAATATTCTGATGTTAAGAACGAGGCGTATCACATTGAGTCCTCGAATGTTTGTTGAACTACTAAATACACGCGGTTATCCAAATCTGGNCACATTGGGAGTATTCCGATGGGCTTTACATGCAGTATTGATTTCCCCTCTCAGATACATATCCTTGGCCATGTGAGAATGGGAGACGGCATTGTTAGCAATTTTCAGTCCTCAAGGCGGCCAACTTCATGTCAGCATCTTCTCACAGGAGCACTTTCAACTGCCATCTTCCCGAGGAGTAAAACCGACTGACACTTTCGTCTGTCCTGTATCCGAGTCTGGTGGAGAGGATGTTGAGCAAGAGATTGATTTGACAGCAGGGCAGAGGGAAAAGGGAAGCTCTTAGAGTTGGCAGGCCTCAGTTCCTGCCTTGGAAATCCTGTCCTGCCTTTGATTTCTGACGGGGCTGGGGTAGAGTGTCATAGGAGCATCTGCATGCTGCCACTCTCGGGAACGCTGCCCACGCCGACTGAGGAGTTCTTGCAAATGTTTTGGGGACTGGGGGAAAGCCAGTTTTTGGATGTATCCCATCTGGAGGAACTGTAGCCCCTTACAAATTGAGCATGGATTAGAGGTCCAAGCAGTAAATCCTATGTCAGTCCTTTCTATTTCCCCTTCGAATTTTTCCTGCACACAACGACAGATGGAAGAGATTAATGAGACATGTTATATTCAAGGAGAACCGAGAGCCTCAAATGAGGCTGTCGTACGCCTGTTGGCAGAGCACTCAGTGGTTCCTTGGAAGGTTGCAGTGTGCTTCCCACTGGTGGTCACTTGTGACAAGAGAACCCAAGCCAGGAAGCAAGCCCGCTTTTAGACACTTGTACCCTTAGAGCCTCCAAATCATACCCCACAAGTTGTTTCAGAAATGGATGAACATACCCTGAAGCACGTCACTTGTTTATTTTGATGTATTTAGCTCTGCCACGTTGGAAGTGGGTGAGCTGGTCTGTGTGTGTGCCCACACAGCCATCTGGGTGAAAACTGGAGAACAGATTTCAGGCCCCCTTGGTTTTTCTGTTTGATTGGAAATTAGCTTCCTCCTTGGACTCTAATTTGCAATGTTTAATGGAACAGAAATGCCAAAGAGCTTGTTGACAGTTCATGCAAGAGAGAAGCTGCGCTTAGTGTCACAGATGAGCTCTTTGCCCATTTATTGGTTCACTGCAGTGAGTGTAAGTAGATCGCAGCTTGTTGATGCTTAGGTGTGCCGTTCCAGGGTTCAGACCAAGACCCCAAACTCCAGTGAGTCTGAAAACCCATGCACTACCAGTGGAACTGTGTAGCCTGGTGTACCTGGCTGCCACCAGATCAGCCCAAGGTCAGTTCAGAAGGGGACTGACTGGTTAGGACTCAGGGTGCATCCAGGAGCTCTGTGTCTTGCCTAAAGGCCTATGAACCCTTTAGCTGATGATTGCATGGACATTGTCCTTTTCAAGATGAATCTATATGGCTACAACTGCCGTACAACTAGATGAGGCCAAGAGCCAGACAGCATTTGTGTCACATCTGAACTTATACCCTTCACGGAATGCAAAGTGCTCACTGGCAGGCTGCCACTTTCCAGGATGACATTCCTGGAGCTTCTGGCATGCCCCACTCTGTTTAACGGCTCACAGAGCCTGCAACTCCAGGCTAACCATCGCAGGTGCATCCCCTGTTTCTCTTCGGGCCTGCTTGGTGGCTGCTGTCAGGTCAGAGAGTCTCTTTCAAGTTGGACATGTATTTATGCAGGGTCTGTGCTCACTTGCAACGCTTCCCAGGGAATCTGGCTAGTGTGGCTTGGAGTGAAGGAGGCCTCTGACTTCTACCAGTCAGATGCCATATGCCTTAGACGACCTTTGGAGTTACAGTGAGCTCACACATATTTTCATCACGGAATGAATATTTTCTAATATATAGAAAAATAGTAAGAACAATGTAGCAAGTAACTCTATCAAAAGCTGCTTTATTCTTTACCATACAATCTTAGCAGTACACCTGGTGGCCCCAGATCTCCTTCAACTCACTGTCTCACTCTCTTACTTCCCTATTCTTCCCTACCTTTCATCATCATTCAAATTTGTTATGTTTCATATACACATATTTTTATATGTTTATTTTATGTGCATGAAGCCTTATAAAATCCATTGCTGTTGTGCACACTCTGTTCTCTTGTTTGTTCTGGTGCCGGGAATGGATCTAGGTACTTACACAAGTACCTGAATTCACTGAGTTAGTGAATACTGTGCCCAACATCCCACCATTGGATGCTCTGCCAGGGGTGCAAACATCACCTGTGGAAGAAATGTCCACACCACTCACAGTTCCTTGATCCACTAAGTTCTACTCTGTCGCAGATAGCTAGGACAGCTAACTGTCCTTACACTGTGTGCCTTTTCATCTCTTTTTTTTTCAGATTTTTCCATGTCATTTCTCCTTCTTATTATACTGCTCCTTGTTGCTAATATTACAGTTTATCCACTGTGTATTTGATTAACATTTATTTTATTCCTCTTTTCTTGCCTTTTACAGAGTGCTGCACCAAATATCCTACTATCTATCTTCTAGTGCACAAATGAATTCTTTTCTAGTGTGTGTATCTAGAAATAGAACTGCTGGATGCAGCGACTGGATGCACTGATACTCTCAAGCATCTCCACCCTCTGGTGTCTGAGATCACATTCCTCTAGCCTTAGCCACCCTTTCTGGTGTCACATCTGTATTTACCAGCAGCCCGAGGGTAGCTTTCTGTTATTTTAATTTGCAAATACATTCATTGTACCTTGTCATCTAACTTTGTGTCTTTGGGCTGAGAACACACATTTTTATTCAGTCAAATAGAAAGAAAAGTACCGTAAGTGCTGCAAAAGAAAGGTGCGGGAAACCCAGATCCAAGTACAATGGCTGTGACAGACCACTGAGGTGGTGAATCCTCTGCCCAGCATGCCTCTGTTGGACGCTCTGCGAGGGGTGCAAGCACCAGATGTGGAAGAAAGGTCCACACTACTCACGTTTCCTTTCCACGAAAGCTTGCGCCGTACTATTGAGAGCACAAAGACAGAAGGGGGACGATGGGAACCACTGTCGTTTTCTTCTTTAATGTTCTCTCTGTTTTGTGCACTAAGTCTTACAGATTTCCCAGCCTTCAGCTGACATCAAAAGGTTTCCAGCCACCCAGCCTGCCCAGATCAGTCTACAGCCAAGAGATGTCAGACAGCATGCATGCTTCCTTCCTTCCTTCCGTCCATCATCTCTCTCTCTCCTTTTCTTTTTTCTTCCCTTATTTTATCTGTATACGTGTTTTGCCTGCGTTTATGTTTGTATCACATGCCTTCCTGGTGTCCATGGAAACTAGAAGAGGTTGTTGGATCCCCTAGGACTGCAGTTACAGACATTTGTGAGCTGTTATGTGGGTGCTGGGAATCGAATGTCAGCCCTCTGAAAGAGCAGTCAATGATCTTAACCACTAAGCCATCTCTCCAGTCTTCCCCATCATCTTTTTTTATTTGTTTGTTTTTCGAGACAGGGTTTTTCTATGTAACAATCCTGACTATCCTGGAACTCACTCTGTAGACCAGGCTAGTCTTGAACTCACAGAGCTCCGCCTGCCTCTTCCTCCCGAGTGCTGGGATTAAAGGAGTGCACCACCACCACCTGGCCCTCCCCCATTATCTTAATGCTCCCAACTACTTAATGCTCCTTTTTGTTTGTATTCTTGTGGCACTGAAGATCAAACCCAGGGCCTTGAGTGTGCTAAAAGTACTCCATGGTATGGAGCTAACCCCCAACCCTTCCCAACCACGTTTTCCATATCCTATATTTAAATGTGAACAGCTAGGTAGATAAGAGAGTCACTTTCTACAGTCAGAAGGATCTAATATTGGTTTCATGAGGATCACCACTTGCCCTTGTACACTTCGGGCAGCATACAAGTTTACCCTAGCGATTCAATTCCACCAGTAGGAACAAACGAAGGTGTCGGTAGTAGTGGAACCTCGTGAAACCTGGAGCTGAGGAAGAGGGCTGAGTCTAGTCAGATGCAGCTCCCAGGAGAAGTGTGCCAGCATGTGAGGCAGGGGTGAATAGGTATGGACACCTCTCCACTTCGGCTTCCACACTTTTGTTATTATTTCCCAAAGGAAGCCAGAGGGAAGGGTGCCCTGGAGATGCCATCAGGGATGGAACAGGGGAGTGAAGGATAGAGAAGTGTTCTGCACTGGAGTGACAATGGCCAGCAGACTTCATCCCCTCACAGACACACTCCAGTTTCATCACAGTTTTACACACAGTGTAGGGGACCCTGTGTAAGATGTTTCAAAAGTCAGCTTTCAAAGATTGAGAAGCCATTCCAAGTCCAACTGTCTTCAACTCATTCATCCACTTCCAATTCCTGAGAATTTGTAAGAACCTTGTCTGAGAAAAGCAACCCTTAGCTATGTAGCTGATCATATTTGAATGGGAGGTATCTTCTGGGAAGGGCTGGCTGGCCATAGCTCCATGGTAGGATGCTTGTCTACAAGCATACACAAGACCCTGGGTTTGATCCACATGGCCATAAGAATACAAACACACAAGAAGGTGGTTGGACACATTAAGAAAATGGGGGAGGCTGGCGAGTGTCTCTCTTGGCTGTGGAATGGTCTGGATGGGCTGGTTATTGCAAACTGCCCCGATTCCAGTTTCTTGTCTTTCCCCCTGGGATCATCGGATTTCCTGAAGGAGAGTCATGGGATCGCCTGTTTTGACCAAATTGCATATGGCACTCACTGACCCTCTTTGGAACAGAACACCCGTGTTCCATGTCTGGTGGCCCCCAAGCCAGAGGACTCCGGTCATCTGCCAAGTGAAGAGAGTGGTTATACATGGTATAGAGGGACCCCTAGGGATTACTGTTTCCCATCTGTCCCCAACATTCATTAATGTAGTGCTGCCCTCTTTCCCAAACTGTGTGCTGCTCTGTCTGTTTGTGTTGGGGAGTTTGTGAAGTCTCTATAGGGGGAGAAATCAGGTGCCAGTGTCCCAACATGCTAATGAAGATCTCTCTCTCTGTGTCTCTCTGTCTCTCTCTGTCTCTGTCTCTGTCTCTCTCTCTCTTTGCTTTTTCGAGACAGGGTTTCTTAGTCCTGGCTGTCCTGGAATTCGCTCTGTAGACCAGGTTGGCCTCAAACTCACAGAGATCCACCTGCCTCTGCCTCCCAAGTGCTGGGATTTTTATATTTTATATTCTGGGTTTTTTTTTCCATTTTGAGCAGTGAGTAGTCCATTGACTGACTCTCAGATTTTTTTTGATTTTTTAATAGTTACATTCATTTACCAATTTCTCACTAAGTATTCTTTGCACACATTGATATTTAATATTTCATTGTTGCTATGATACAAACATTTCATCATTTCTACTTAAGATAACTCAAGCATGGGTGATTAAATTTCCCCCATGTATTGGAAACAGCCCCTTTATTCCTGATTATTAATCAACAGAGAACATGCCTTGACAGACATGGGCTCTCTGAAACATAACGAGATTTCTTCTGCCTTCTGTAGTTGTAAGCAACTTTTTTTTTCTTTTTTGCATGCTCTATAAGTCTTTAAAAAGAACTTGAAGTTTCCAATTTGTTGAAGATATACACATAACTTTCACACCAGACCTGATAGTATTATTTGAAACTGATAAACTTAAAATTTTCTATTTGCACAACCATTTTCTCCTGTGTAAATTTAGCTTCAGTTATATACAAATTCATGATTGACTTATTTTTATTAAACTTTATATGATATTATTATTCTTTTTTCCCTATCAATGTTTTTGCTTTACTGTTATTTTCCTGATGGGCTATTTTTAAATTTCATTTTATTATTATTATTATACCTTTTTATTTTATTTCTTATTGAAAATAAAGTTGTTTTCATACAATATATTCTCACAGTTTCCACTCCCTTCTTCCCCCCTCCCCATCCTTCCAACTTTATGCCCTCTTTCTTGCTCTCTCTTAAGAAAACAAACAGGCAAATAAAAAAGAGACAAGGATAAAACAAAACAATAAACAGAAAAGAAAAGAAACAAAGAACACGAGAAACACATACACACAAACAAAACCCATAAAAACTCAAACTTGGAAACCATAATATACAAACAAAAGACCAGTAAGGTTTAAAAAAAAAAGCATGCTCAAGCAAAGCAATATGAAACAAACAAACAAGAAACCCCACAAAAATACCATTGAGTTCATTGGTGTTGGCCATCTACTACTGGGCAAGGGTCTGCCCTTAAGTGTGCTTTGTATACTCAGTGAGATTCTTAGAGAAACTAATTTTCCCTTTGCAAGTGGTTGTCAGTTGGAGGTAGCTTCTGGGCTGGGGTTGGGCACTTGTGTCTACTTCGTCATCTCAGCGCTGGAACCCCATCTAGTTTGGATCTGTGCAGGCCCTGTGCATGCTGCCACAGTCTCTGAGTTCATATGTGTAGTACTCCTGTTGTGTTTGGCAGACACCGACACCATTTCCCTAGTGTCATCCATCCTCTCTGTCTCTTAACCATCCCACCTTCTCTTCCGAATAGTTCCCTGAACCATGAAGGGAGAGGTTCATGAAGACACTCCTTTTAGGATTGAGAGTTCCATGGTTTCACGTTCTCCATACATTGCTCAGTTGCAGGGCTCTGTATTAGTTCCCATCTACTGACTGCAGAAGGAGGCTTTTTTGATGACGGCTCAGTGAGACATTGGTCTGAGTCCAGGGTCTGGTGAAGCTACTGAGGATCTCAGGTAGAAAGTATTTCTAGGTACAGGCAGCTGACATAAAGGCTATTATTATTTCTTAACTTATTTTATGTGTATGTGTGCTTGCCTGAATGTTTGTCTGTGAACCACATATATGCCTGGTGCCTGGAGGTCAGAAAGGGGCACTGGATCCCCTGGAACTGGAGTTAGAGATGACTGTGAGCCACCATGTGCATGCTGGGAATAGAATCAGGGTCCTCTGGAAGAGCAGCTGGTGCTCTTAACCACTGAGCCACCTCTCTAGCTCCCTATTTCATTGTGTGTGTGTGTGTGTGTGTGTGTGTGTGTGTGTGTGTGTGTGTGTGTGTGTGTGTTCTGCGTGGCTATGTGCAGGTAAGAGCCAGAGGTGTTGGATTCCCCTAGAGCTGGAGTTCCAGGTAGATAGATACACAACATGGGAATCGAACTTGGGTCTTCTGCAAGAACAGTATATGCTCTTAACCACTGAGCCACCTCTCCAGCCATAATGCTTCTTCGGAAGAAAGCATTCCTTTATTTTTTATTTAGTTTCTCATAGTATGTACTTTCCTTCTAACTAGTTCCGATCCCACCCCTGCATGTGTATATATTTTGTAAACAGTGTAGGTTACATTAAAAAAAAAAAGACACTTTTATTTTTAAAGTATGTGACCTTGACATGTTTTTTAAAAATCGGAAAAAAACTAAAGAATAAGCAACGGGAAAAAAGTCTCCTTTCTCTACCTCTCCAGTTTCCAGGGTGACAGAATGGCTGTGTTATCAGAGGGGGTCATTATGAAGATAAGGGAGTCTGGTCTGTGTATTTATTCTGTGTGTGGTGGCGTTTTAGTCACTGTCCCACACCTGGCTCTTTCTTCTTGGAGATCGATCCAACAGCTGCACACCAGAGCGTCCTCATTGTTTTGAGCGACTGAGTATTAGTTTACTTTGTGACTGTGTCCGAATCTCTTTGTCCCGCCTCCCAACGACACTGGACTTTTAGGTAGTTTCCAATCTTTTCTTTTTACCAATTCTGTGGCAATGAATAGTCTTACACAAGTGTTATTGAAACTTGTGCGAAGGCACCTTCAGGAAGCAGGTCTTGAAGTGGAATGGATGGGGCAAAGAGCTTGTGTTTTTCTAACTGACTGCTATGCAAATTTCTGATTTCCCAGCTTCCTCACCTTCGGGGCCCCCAGTGGACAAAAAGCCACAGAGGGAATTACTGAAAACACGGAACCAATTAAGGAACTAATGCTCAAGAGCTAAGGAAGTCAAACAGGCAGAAGAGCCCAGAGACGGCCCCAGGAGGCAGGGTCAGGGAGGTAGTTAGGCCTCACAGCCCAGCGCATCAGGAGCAGGGTGGGGCGGCCAGGAGGAAGCTGAACAAGGCTGTACCGGAAGCTAGCCTGAGGTGGGGAGGGAGGAAGACGCTTGGCTCCACCTCTTCCGTTTTCTGCCAGGGCATCCCAGGAAGAGTGGCTGATCCTTGAAGGTTTGTGTCTCTCTCCTTGCTCTTCCCCAGTGATCAGTTTGCCTTCCTTCCAAAGGGTGTTTGTTTGTTTTTTAACAAAATTGTCCCCTCCCTTTGCCCAGCACTCTTAATCCTAAAGGGAAGCAAAAATAAAATAAGATCCTGAACCCAAACTCCTCAGTCATCTCTCTTGTGCCTTCTCCTCCTTTCNTCATCTCGTCTTTCCCCCATCCCCTTTCCTCCTCACTTCTCCCCTCTCCCTTTCTCTTTGAGATAAGATCTCATGTAGCCCAGAAAGAGAGAATGCCACATTGGGCCTGGCCTGATCATCTGAGACCTCAAAGGCCACCACCACAGTGACACACTTCCTCTAACAATGTCCACACCTACTCCAACAAGGCTACATCTCCTAATAGTGCCACTCCCTGGTGACCAGGCTTTCAAACACACGAGTCTCTGGGGCCCATTCCTATTCAAATCACTCTAGGGGTCTGCACACCTCCATGTTTATCCTCTGAACGTCTCGTCCTTNCTCCCTNGTCTTTCCCAGCCATTGTTCCAGGCCTCNAGAAACTCTCTACTGTCAGAGGGCTTCCTTCCATGCCCTGCTGGTTGTTGGGAGGCTTCCTGGCATCTTCCAGATTCACGTATCTGGTGATTCTCCATCCTTACAGCTTGAATGGACAGCAAAACCAAGACAATGCCACCGACCTCATGTAGCTTATCCTGTGGCCAGCACTGTTCTGACACCTTTAGATGTATTAACTCACTTGGTAAACTCATCTTTTTGAATCCTCTTTACTGTTCTTCCCTTTTTTATTTTTATTTTTTTTGTTTGAGAACCCGCCTTTTTTAAATAAAGAATTTATTTTCATTTTTAATTATGTGTTGCCTGTGTATGGGTTCATACACGTTTGTTCAGGTGCCCACGGAGGCCATAGGTGTTAGGATTACAAGCAGTTGTGAAGCATCCTCATGTGGGTACTGGGAACAGAACTCAGATCCTTAAGATCGGAATGCATCTTCTGAGTCATGTGTCTAATCCTACAGTTCTTTTCATGGTGAGCAAACGTTTTCAGTGCAACATTTTAATTTTAATTTTCTTCCATATTTGTGCTTTATAAATGTTTTATTGACCTTGTCAGTGTTTCCTTTAAGGATTGCTTAGTGGTGATGCTTCATCTGGTTCAATGTACTTCAAGGGAATACTGAATTCTGATAAAAATGTAACAACCTGAAAACAACAACAAAAATATGACAACATTGTCCCNGTATATTCCCACCACCCCTTCCCTGTGCCATTTCTGTCAAGATATTAGCATAGTAATACATACTGTAATTACTTCCTTACAAATACTGTTTTTACAAAATAATACTTAAGGGTAAAAGAAAATCCATTGGTATAGCTTGCTAACAACTGGCAGAGGTAGGATTCTAACCTGTGACTTCTTTTGGCAGGGCTTTCAAAGCTTTCCAGCTTCTTTCATAGTGCTACCAAAGGGCCAATTTAGTTGTTTCAATAGGAAAATTGTCCAAATTTGCCATGACAAATAGCAGAGGGAATCTGATCTGCTTCCCTAATTGCCCCTTCTCTCTAGCATTTAGAATCTCCACAGTGATCAGATACCTTTCCCTGCTCCTTCTCCTTGCCATGTCTCCTTCTTCCTTCCCATCTTTCCTTACTTATAGACTCACTATTTCTGGATCTCTTGCCTGTGGACAACGCTCAGTATCCCACTGGCCAAGCATGATGTGGGGAGTCAACATCTCCAGTGTTCTTCTTGTTGGAAATGTCTTCACAGTGCTGGGACAGTGCCTTCCGTTTCAGGGTTCATTTTGATCTCATTGAAGGGTTGACAGTAGGGTTCTCTACTCAGAGAACATTTTCCTGTTTGTGTAAAATGATGAGAACTTAAAAACCAGGAAGCCTTGTGGCTAGACTGTGATGACATGTTTATTCATTTGATTGTATGTTCCCTATCTGTTATGGATCAGGTACTGTGCCAGATAAATGAGAAAAACACTGTGCTCAGGGGCCCTTGGATATGCTGGGTTTTATTCTGGCCCCATCATCTATGACTGTTACATTCTCTTTCCTCCATGCTCTGGACAAGGTCTGAGAGTCTCTGACACTCTAGGGAGTCACCACCTGTCAATTAGAAATCGCTCTTAGGATGGGGAGTGCTGACTCTTCCTGTCTATCTCCTTATCTTTTAATTGGGAACCCAGGCTCTATCCAGCAGCAGATGTCAGCATATTGGTCTCTGCTGAATCTATAGCAGCAGATAACATGGGGAATGATAACGACCTTGTTTTCTGTATTCCTTGGATTTCCACTGCTTAGTCTGTTTTCTGCTACTGTAGAACATACCACAGATCATGTTTTGGGTTTTGTTTATTTTTTAATTGAAAATAGATTTTTTTTCATACAACGTATTCTTATTTCATTTCCCTTCCTTCAACTCCTGGATCCTCCCCACCTCCCTGCCCACTCAAATCCCCACCCTTTATTTCTTTCATTAGAAAACAAACAGGCATCTAAAAAAATAATAACATAAAATAAAAAAAAAAGAGCCAATGAAAAACCAAAAGAAACATATAAATGTAGAGACACATGCAGTTGCACACACAAACATACTGTGAAAACACAAAATCAGGAACCATAATATATAAGCAAAAGACCTATAAGGGCATAAATAAATGAATGAATGAATGAATGAATGAATGAATAAATAAATAAATAAATAAATAGAAACTTCAGACAAAGCATTATTGTGACAGGGCAAGATAGTGCAGAGGTTCCTCCATCTTATATTCTTGCTGAGGCCATTTCAGTTTTAACTAGAGTTTGAACTCCTTGATGGAGAATNCTNTGAAAAATTACCCAACTCTATTCTTGGAACCTGAGGTCAGGATGTCCCAGCTAACTTATCTTAGCGCTGTTAAACTGCCTGCTTGTTCAAACCTCCCCCTCCAGCTAACTGCTTATCTTAGCTTCTGTCCAACTGCTTGCTTACGTGAAACCCCACCCCCANCCCCACCCCTAAAGCTGCAGAGCTAGGTGCCAGGACTTGGTTTCTGCCTTCAAAAATCCCATGTTCTGGACACTCAGTGGCTATACCTAGGTCCCCAAATACCTGGGCATAGTCTTAGCTGGCTGAAATAAAGACTTTCAATTGGCTATAAACTGTTTGAGTGGTCATCTCTGTGTGCTACCCATAACATTATCAGAGCACAAAAAAAAAAAACCTTCCAAAACTATAAACAACAGATGCTTATTGGACTCAAGAAGACTATGTGCTAGGACCTGCAAAGGGGCCTCTTTGTAGCCTCACAATAATGGCAGAAGGACAAGGAAGCACTCATGAGATAGAAAGGGAGAGGGCAGCAAGCTTTCCTTCAGGAGTCCCCTCTTGCGACAGCTGGCCCACTCTCAACATAAGGTCCCTAATCTACTCTTGAAGACAGAACCCTCACAGGCTAGTCAGCTCTCAAGGTCCCATTCTTAATACAGTTATAATGGCAATTACATCTCAGCATGAGTTTTGGAGGGGACATTCAAACCGGTCCTGATGTGACAGGGTTCACCAGATAGCAAAATACAATGTTGAATGTGACAGTACATGCTTGTAATCCCAGCCCTCAGGAGGCAGAGACGGGAAGCACAGCCCATCTGGGCTACAGCAGACCCTGTCTCAATAAAAGAAAACATAGCAGTATATACACCACAGTGGATGTAAACACCTCTGAAATGGCGTGCAGCCTTAAGTTACATCCAGGGAATGGGTGTGAAGACATTGCAGAATAGAAATGTTACTAGCGTTCTCTGCCTTCTTCAGTGGGCCAGTTCTGCAGCCTGACAGCCTTCCTTCCCTAGGCCAGGAACCAAGCTGAGTTTAGACTTGGAAGGGAAAAGCAGGTCACATTGGTATGGAAGGAACCTGAGTTACCTGCTTCTTCTCACCCATCATTTCATTATACTCACAGCAGGACATAAACAAAACCCTGAAGATCCCCCCTTATAGCTTAGAACCAAGACTTGTGACCATGGAAGAACTTGCTTTGATCTATTATGCCTCAGTGGAGAGGGAACAATCAGAGTGGTGATGTGAAGTTATAGGTGGCTGTGTGTCAGCGGATGCATAATACAAGATCATTTAAAAATGTTCAACTTACAGACCAGATATCACTGACATTTCACAAATGTGATATTCAGGTCGGGTATTGGGCAATTTTTAATGTTTTTTCCCTGCCAGGCAGTGGTGATACACACCTTTAATCCCAGCACTTGGAGGCAGAGGCAGGCAGATCTCTGAGTTCGAGGCCNNCCTGGGCTACAGAGTGAGTTCCAGGACAGCCAGGGTTACACAAAGAAACCCTTTCTCAAAAAACCAACCAAACCAAAACAAACAAACAAATAACAACAACAAAAAGTGTTTCCTCTCAGAACCCCCCTCCTGTTATTATTATTTTTTATGTTATAATTTTTCTTTCCTTTGGAGAATTTCATACACNTATACAATGAAATATAATCCTATCCACCACTCATTTCCCTCCTCCAACTCTCCCCACAGCCTCCCAACACAGANTCCTCCCGTTTCCCATCTTACCTTTTTTTGACAACCCATTAAGTCCAGTTATTAGTGCTGCCCCTAAGTGCATGGGTGATAGGGCCATCCATCATAGCATGTGACCGCACACATACAAACACACTCACATACAAAAAAGGGAAAGAAATACACAAAGTAGATATTCNAAATAGAATATTTACTGCTTNTATATCATGAAGAAATTTATTTTAAAACAAGCCTTTGGTATACATATAATTATACCATTTGATAAAGTGGAAAACAAACTAATTCCATGAANGTGCTGATTATTTTACATAAAGCATTAAATCTTGGCTGAGCGTTTGATACTGCAGCACAGAGTATCTTCAACATTCTTCAGAGTTGATCCATATTTTGACTTTCTCCTCGTCAATGCTGAGAGTACTACTTTGTATAAATATGCAGTTCAAAACCTANAGAAGTCTGTTTAGGGCCATTTCAGAAATTGTTGAAAAATTTGTTTTAATCCCCAGACAAAATTCACTTAACTATTTTTTTTATGCAACCTAAGTCAGCAACCCAAAAAACAGTTTTTAAAATTGAACGTTCCAACATAATACAACCCAAAGATATATTAATTTGATATTAATATGCCAAGGAATGATAGTAGGAAAGTATTATAAGTCTTTGTTTTCCATATTTAACCATTATGTTTATATAAGGGGGGGAAAAACTTGTATGTGTAGTAAAAACATTGCAATCAAGGTCTTTTGAGAAGGGTTTGTTGATGTTGCATAGCGTAAGGGTATGCACAATACAAAACATGTATGNCTGTTGCGGTCATGGTCAAANCTACTCTGAAGTCACTTGAAACAGCACTTGCTGCCAGCAGTGCCCCAGGTTAATGCATATGGATTCTGAATTAATCTTTAATTGTTACACATTCAAAAAGCTTTCTCTGTGGCCCAAATTTCCAGGACCCTACCCCAACCCACACATCCAGTGTATGTCACAATCCAGTATTTCAGAAGCTTGTACTGTGTTTTGTGTTATATTTTCCTGGAATTTAAGTCCCGGCCCNGGTGGAATAGGTAAATTGAACTTGTCTGGGGAGGGAAGGGAATGACTTAGTTTTCGGAACTCTTTGGCTAAGAGGGTGGCTGACGAAATCAAGCCCTTTGTGTCAGATCTCTTTATCTGCCTCGATAGGATGATTATTTTTCATGTAAGAAGTCACTGAGATAAAGATGAATTCCCATAGAAGGTTCTGAGCAGAGGCTGGTGGGTCTGACCAAGGCTTATGCTGTGTACAGNAGCCTCTGTCCTACTGTAAGCTGAGNATGTGACCNTAGGTGGTCGGCTCCATTGCTTTAGTTCCAACTTTACTCCTACGAGATATAAAGACCCAGTTCTCACTGGAAGTCATGTCTAGCCAGTTATTATAACANTGTTTGTAACTCAAAGTCATTTTAAAATTACCATCTATTGGAGTTTGGGTAAATAAGTTATGGCCTAGCCCTACCATAGGCAGTCCTTGAAAATTATATTTTAGGATGGTATTTGGTGACATGGGAAAACATTTAGACACAAACATCAAGTAGAAAAAAAATCATTAAGCAACCTCTAATGGTGTGCTTTCTAACTAAAAATGACATTAACATCCTGACAAACACTTGTCCTGGTATGCTAGAATTCTTGGCAGAACATGCTCTACATGGACAATAGACGTCATGGGTCTTTTCTCATGCTGACTAGGGAGTTGGTGTCTGTATGGTAGACTATAAATCCCTTTTTCTTCTAGGGATTTTCTAGAACTGCAAAGTTCTAAAGGAAAGGTTTTTAAGCAGTGTGCCACAGTGAAGGTCAAACTCACCAGGCTGGCCTCGAACTCACACCNACCCGCCTCTGGGATTAAAGGCGTGCGCCACCACCACCCAGTCTGAAGGTCAAGTTCTTAATAGAAGAGCTGAGATTAAGGGTGTTCTAGGGGGTCCCAGTGTTGGGGGTAGAGCGTGTCCTGGTGACTTGATGCCAAACAGGGAGGTTCATTAAATGTTAATAAATTATTCTCAGTGAGGCTGTGGTGGCACATGCCTTTAATCCCAGCACTTGGGAGGCAGAGGCTAGCCTGGTCTACAGAGGGAGTTCCAGGACAGGCTCCAAAGCTAAAAATAAAAACAAAACAAAACAAAACAATAAATAAATAAATAATCCCCACCACCCCCAAACTAAAATAACATTAATGTTTGCATATATAATATACATATAGAGGCACATGCATATTGATATAGTTGTTTAACAGTCAGGAACTGAATGCCTTTTATGTGCTTGAGGCAGGGCTCAGCATGGCCTCCCTGATAGGCTACACACAGGAGAGCGAGAGAGCAAATACATCCACTATCCACAGCTANTGTTTCTGGCTTCTGATTTCCCACTAAAAGTGTACATTTTTCAGAGAAAGAAAAAGATGACTTTTTTTTTTTAAATGAGTAGAGTTGAAATCTTACCCCCTGAACAGATAATAGTTGGACACACTGGGAGGCTTCTGCCTGGAGACCAGCCAGCTGACTTAACCCACAGTATGGCACAGACAGGTAGCTTTCCTCTGCAAATCCCACTCACTTCTCCTCTGACATGAGCTTAGTTTGGCTCAGGTGATGCCCACAGTCCGTCATCTCTAAACGTTCCAAGGATCTTACAGCAAAATTGCAGAGACTTTAGATGGTGACAGGAATTTCGACAGAAGCAAATTCACAAAGCAGTGTGTGGCCCACTCTTCGGAATTTCAAATTCCTAATTCGGAATTTGAGTGTGGACTCACCTCACTCACAAATGTTATCTTTAATTTGTGTGCGAATCCTTTAAAATTTGACTTATTTATTCACGTACTTATCTTGAGCCTTCTAGATGCTTCTTCTTTACCCTTTGCTCTCTCTACCCTTGGCAGAAGTTGGGAGGAAGTGATATGAGATCCTCTCTCTGTCAGTTGCCTAAATCAAACCGTTTTTCCATCATTTATTCAGCAGCTAGTCTGAGGCAAGATGCAGTGTGGGGTAAAAAGTAAAAGTTAGGGACATTTTTGTCCCAAATGGCTTGCCTTATGTGGAGAGAGAGATCATGGAAGTTTAGGAAGCAATCCTGGAATAATGCTGTAGACCACAGCATCTCAGAGCATGGTTCTGTTGGCATATGCTATTGTATTCATAAAACGGAGGTGACAGCGTGTGTGGGAGACCTTAGGAGAGGACTTTCAGGGTAAGCAATATTTAAAGAACTATGTAGAGGTGGTGGGCATTCCTAGTGAGAGAAATAGAGTTTGGAGGAAAAGATATTGGTGTTAAGATTGCCAGATGGAGAAAGTGTGTACGTGTATGTGTGTGTGTATGTGTATGTGTGTGTGTGTATGTGTGTATATGTGTGTGTATATGCTGTCTCTTATACACATCTAGATGTGTATAAGAGACAGGTGTATGTGTGTGTGTATGTGTGTGTGTATATGTGTGTGTGTGTGTGTGTGTGTGTGTGTGATGTCCAAGTAAATTTCAATCTCTCTTTCTCTCTCTTTCTCCGTAACTCGCCCTCTCTTCCTTGCTTCCTCTCTCTTTCTCTGAGACAGGGTCTTACTATTTGTCCAGTAAGTACTTTTTAGCGTGTGTATATACTATACAATATTTGTAGTAAAGGTTATGAACTGTTTGTCTGGAAAGCAAGTGGACCTGAGTGTCCTGGCAGCCCTATTTAGAGGGTGTTTGTGAGATTATATTAACATCCTAGAAACTCATGTTTCCAAGGTGGACAACTGAAATTGTTACCTCAGTGCATAAACGGATCACTTTAAGGGTTAAGATGTTGTAATGGTCTTGCAGAGGACCTGAGTTAGGTTCCTCATGTTGTGGGAAGGTGGCTCGGAACTGCCTGTAACTCCAGCTCCTGGGGCCTTTAGCCTCCGAGGCCACCTGCACTCAAGTATACATACCCACATTCAGACATACACAAATAGTTACACATAAATAAGAGTAAGAACTTTTTAAAAAGGACATTGTTTCCTCACTCCTTAGATATTTAGAAGCCAGCACAGACCCTGGCATTTGNGTATTTCCTGGGCTAGGTTGTGCAGATCNCTATTGTACCACTTACAAAACGAAGCTCTTCTATTGAGGTGTCGGGATGAGAAAATCCAGCATTGTCAAAGAAAGGTGGCTCAGACCATCCCCTTCTCTTTATCATGGAGCAGTGTGATTAATTTTCTCTCACAGGAGTATTTCGCCCATCTCGACTCCTTTCCAAATGCTACTGACCCTGTAACTCCTGAATGGTTGCCAGAGACAAACAGAGCTGATGAGATGATCCTCCATTCTGCTTTCTCCAGCCTCGACCCCCGACCCTTGCACACGCGCATGCGCGCCACTCCAAGGGAGCTCTGACCAAGAGAAGGCCGTATGCCTGCACCTTGCTAGCAGCTGAGAAACAGTCCAGTCTCTTGCGAGGTTATCAATCTTCCAAGTGTGAGGGGCATTTTATCTTTCTTCACCACACACACTGTAGGTGAGGGATCACACCTGTCCTCCACAGCACTAATGTGCCCTGGCGCAACAGCAATTTTATGCAATAAAGGGGAAAGATTTAGAAACGTGTTCCTTGCCATTTATGTCTGCTTATACAAAATAAATCCCCTTTGTTCAGGGGTGCTGAGAAGAGGTAATTTGCTTCCATTTAGTTATTCACTCAAACTCTTGACCTTTATACCATCGTTCCTGGCCCCTGGGTGACCGGAGTGGTTGAGTGAGACCACTAATGCCGTTGAAGGGTGGCTCATGACACAGACTGGGGTATTCAGCAGAACAGCTACTTGGGTCTGAGTCTGCCCCAAATGGGCTCTGGACGTAATTTGTATATTACCTCCTCTGGGTCACATTTGCTTAAAACAGGTTCACAGACCTGGCCCCCCGCCCCAGCCTGAAGCCCTTGCTAGATTCCAAGCTCTTCAAGGCTATGGGATTCTAACCTGTTTCATTGTGTATCCATCTTTGGATGTATTAGGGCTGATGCAGGCTTCAGTAAAAAAACAAAAACAAAAACAAAAAAAACCACACAAGTATATTTTTCCTACTTTGCTCTGAGGCAGGTATAAAAAGCAGCTTCTTGTAAGCCATTCTACAAAACTCCATCCCACATCAGTGAGCCTGTGTGCTTTAATTCTGGGGAAGAACATGAGTGTGAACATTAGGAGGCTGAGTGACTCCTAAGAATAAACAACCATCTCTTGGGATCTTTTAAAACTCCTACCTTCCCAGCTAGACTCAACCTTTAACCTACCTGGTGGGCCCAGCACACCCAAGTAGGTGACAGGGTAGCCGCCTGAGGGAACACAGACTCTGGGTTTTAGGTCAGGCCTGTGATTTGGCAGGGGAGAACCTGATTTGGCAAAGGCCGTGTGTTTCTTTTGCCTGTATGGAAGCCAAGGAGAAGAATTAAGGAACATAAATTCTGAGAGATTAGATTGGATCAGAACAAGGCAGCTGTTGTTTTTGCCAGAGTTTAAAGGGCATTGCAAAGGCCACCGGACCCATTTCTGTTTTATTTAGGGATTTCCCCCTTTCTCATGTGAACACTGTTGCTCTTGTCTCTTCTGTGCTGCCTCGTACACGTGTGTCCCAAGACAGGGAAAGGGCGTGTCTAGACTTTGAAAAGGATGGACAGCCATTGTACTGGAGAGATGGTCCCCAGAGCTCACGAAGCTCCTAAACTTGAGAGCCTGTGAGTTCTCAAACAACTCCAGGCCTCAAGTGGATAGTTAGGGCATTTCTAGAAAATGGTGAGTGAATTTTTAGGGTCTCCTTTTGCTTCCGTTGTAAAATACTCATGGCCTTAAACTTAGGTTCACTAAATGAATACACAAGAGGAGCTTCCCAAGTTTGAATGTCTGAAACTCGAAGTTAAAAACCTTTGAGTGTCAATATGCTGCCACAAGTAGAAAATTCTAGATCTCAACTNNTGTCANGAAGNGTCCCGGTCAAAATACAGAGGCACTGTACATACTGCATAAACCTACTTCCAGGCACTATATGTACAGGGCTTATGCAATGGGAGCTTCCTGATTAGACTTAGGTCCTGTTCCCACT
>LZPO01087256.1:61201-75844 GCA_001675575.1 Neotoma lepida | reverse complement strand
TGCCCAGAGTGGTATCATTGGGTCTTGAGGTAGACTGATTCCCAATTTTTTGAGAAACCGCCATACTGATTTCCAAAATGGCTGTACAAGATTGCACTCCCACCAACAGTGGAAGAGTGTTCTCCTTGCTCCACATCTTCTCCAACATAGACTGTCATCAGTGTTTTTGATCTTAGTCATTCTGACAGGTGTAANATNGTATATCTCAGAGTCATTTTGATTTGCATTTCCCTAATGACTAAGGATGTTGAACAATTCCTTAAATGTCTTTTGGCCATTTGAGATTCTTCTTTTGAGAATTCTCTGTTTAGCTCTGTAGCCCATTTTTTAGTTGAATTGTTTGGTATTTCTTTATATATTTGGGAGATCAGCCTTCTGTCAGCTGTGGGGCTGGTGAAGATTTTTTTCCCATTTTGTAGGCTGTCATTTTGTCTTGTTTACCATGTCCTTTGCCTTACAGAAGCTTGGGAAGGTGCCTGAGCTGGCCTACCCCAGTAATCAGATTGCTGAATACCCTAACTGTTATCATAGAGCCTTCATCCAGTAACTGATAGAAGCAGATGCAGAGATCCACAGCCAAGCACTAGGCTGAGCTTCAGGAGTCCAGTCAAAGAGAGGGAAGAAGGATTCTATGAGCAAGGGGCATCAAGATCATGATGGGGAAACCTACAGAGACAACCGAACCAAGCTAGTGGGAACTCATGAACTTTAGACCAACAGCTGTGGAGTCTTCATGGGACTGGACTAGGCCCTCTGCATAAGCAAGACAGTTGTATAGCTTGGTCTGTTTGAGGGGCCCCCTGGCAGTAGGATCAGGATCTATCCCTGGTGCATGAGCTGACTTTTTGGAGCCCATTACCTATAGTGGGACACCTTGCATAGCCTTGATGCAGGGGGGAGGGACTTGGACCTGCCTCAACTGAATGTACCAGGCTCTGCTAACTCCCCATTGGAGGCCTTACCTTTATGGAGGAGGGGATGGGGGGATGGGCTTGGGGAGGCCTTGAGGGAGCAGGAGGAGGGATGAGAGGGGGATCTGTGGTTGGTATGCTAAATGAATAAAAAAAATTTAATACAGAAAAAAAAGATCAGTCTGGGCACCATATATCTGGGGGCATCCCTTCCGGTGTACAGCCAGGACTGCTAACCATGATTATCTGTTACAAGTCCCATCAGAAATGTTCAGTACAAGCAGCTGGTGAAGAAACCCTCCATTTGGGCTGGCCACTGAGGCTTTTACTCTGAGTATTCCGAATGTTGAAACATCTGAATTTACTGTCGACAGTTCATGAACAAAATGGCTCAATGTTTCAAAGGACAATGGATGGCTCTGGTAGAGTGCTTAAGTANCATGTGTCAAGCTCTTGAGTCAACTCCAGCTCCATAAACCTCAGCACTCAGGAAGTGGAGGCCAGAAGAGCAGACTTCCAAAGTCATGTTTCACTACATAGTGAGTTTGAGGCCAGTTTGGAATATATAAGACTTGTCTCAAATTTAAAAACAAACAAACAAATAATAAGTAAAAACAAAAAATGAGTTTGATCAAAGGATACCACAGTAAAGCATTTGATCTGAAACACTTGTCCCCATTGGTTTCTAGTGGTGGGATCCTGTGTCTTCCTCCAGAAGTCTGTCAAATCAGAGCACTGATGTCTCTCTCTGGTCCTTTCTTTTCTTCAAAAAGTGGTAGAGCATGAGCTTTGGAAGCAGGCTGAGTTTTGAGTCCCGGCACTATCACCGTTTCTTGGTTATATGCCTAGATTCCACAACCGTAAAATGGACATATAATATATCTCTTTCAGGATTGTTGTCTTTGCAGCTTTAAATCAAGCCTACCACATCACAGTTGCTAAGTTGATAAGATGTTATCTTCTTGGNCAGAGGGAAGAACGTAGACTTTCCATGTAGTCAGATGCTTCNGAGGTCATAAAGGTCTTACCTCTATCCATTTCTGTTTGAAGGTGTTATTTACTCTCTCCCTAACCCATGTCTCTCTTTTTTGCCCAATTTCCCCATTGATATCTCACCTAAGCCTATAAAGTTGGGACCAAGACAGTTTTACCCCTCTGGACAGTACTGCCGGGATCCTTTCAAGCAAAAAGTAGAAAATACTTTAGTTTAACCAAAGCAAGCTTCTAGGGAAAACTATTCGCCTTCCCTCAGGATGCAAAGGCATCATTGGCCCAGCCTTCCATCTCCTCTACCATCTCCCCTGCTCTTCAAGATGCCTTCCTCCCTCCCCAATGGGCTTCCGCAGGGAATGCCATCCGTGCTCACTTCATCTCGCCTTGGTTCTGCTCCATAGCTTATTTTAATTGCTCTTCTGAACTCAGGGCTTTCTCCAGCACAGCTGTAAAGACAGAGCCTCCTCTTCCAAACACGCACANGGGAGGTGTTACACACCTGGGCAACCAAGAGAATTGGGAGGCTTGANAGTCTCGAGTAGACCTGTTCTTTTTCTTTGACAGGCAATAGCTTCCTCTTTGGAAGAAGGAAAAGTCTCCATTGATAATTAGCACACTCCCATTTCCGTTTAATTCACATTCATGAATTATAATGCTAGGCCATTTCTTTCCATTTTATTTAGGAAAAGCCGCTACCTGGTATTATAATCAAGTATCTCACCACCCTACAGTGATTTGTGTATTACTTATAACACAATTTTGACAGATGGCAGTTTTAGATGATGAGAGGAGTTGACCAGATGGGGAAGGGTAGGAGGGGAGTGGGTGGGTGTCTGGGGTAAAGAACTTTCCCATGAGAACACTTTGGGTAAAAATTCAAAATGTACTGGAAATGAACAAGAAAGAAAAGGGCATGGATAATTGGGGGGTTTTCATGGTGGCTATGTGACCAGCAGTTTGAGCTGCGACTAAGAACAGGAGTGTAAGT
The DNA here is from genome assembly GCA_001675575.1 of Neotoma lepida. Classification (NCBI taxonomy): domain Eukaryota; kingdom Metazoa; phylum Chordata; class Mammalia; order Rodentia; family Cricetidae; genus Neotoma; species Neotoma lepida. The sequence goes on along the minus strand of LZPO01087256.1, from coordinate 72,952 downwards.
CACATTAAGAAAGGGAAGTGCTTTAGACCTGAAGCTCTTTGGCTAGAATGCCACAGAGCAAAATGAATGAGGTGGATTAGGACTAGGAAGTGCTTAGGAAATCCACTGTGGAATAGTTCTTGGCTCTGCCTATCTACAAAAATGGATATGGCACCCAGAGTGAATGCCCAAAGGAAAAGAATCGATAGTGTGCAATGGCCAGATAAGGTGAGGAAATCCCACTTGTGATGATATATGCATGGGGGATCCGGAGGCTATCCCGCATGTGCAAGGAAGCATGCTGGAATTTGTAGATAGAAGTAGAGAGAGAGACAGAAAACATAGGATAGCCTCGGGAGGGCCTGGGTCCAAACTCACCAGCCCCTTCTGTCTCTACTAAAGGGCTTTTAAAAGGAATGCCAAGGGGTGAGGCAAAAGACCTCCCCCAACACAGCCAAGTGTAGACCATCCCAAACACCTCGTGACCTTGCACATGGTCAAGCAATCCTCTAATGCAGCCCTGTTTTGTAAAGCCAGCTCAGATTTCACTAGGAAACCTTTGTGGGCTCCCACAGCTGCGCAGATGCTGTGGCAGGCTGGCTGGCATGTCGGCNGGGCGACATTCACAACCCAGACGCTGCATCTGTGTGGGAATGGTTTACTATAATAGAGAGATGAAGAGAAGATAGGAAAGGGGGAGAGAAGAGAGAGAAAGAGGGATCGAGGACTGCACACCTCATGGGAGAAAAAGCAGAAGAAAAGAGAGGAAAGGGAGCCTTTCCCCAAAATGAAGCTTTTACATCAGGATGCAGGATGGCGCCAAGGGGTGGGTCAGAATATTAACACCACTTGTAGGGTCCATCCTGGCTCTGTGGGAACTCCCAGTGCCCTGAGCTGAGTGACGGTAATGACTGTATGCTGGTTTGTTTCTTGTCCACTTGATACAAGCTAGGGTCATCTGGAAAGAAGGACCCTCAACTGAGAAAATGGATCCATCAGATTGGCCTGTAGGACATTTTCTTGATTGATGATTGATAAGAGAGGTCCCAGCCCACTGTGGGTGGTGCCATCCCCTGGGCAGGTGATTCTGGATAAACTCCTCAAGTTGTTTATAGTTATGGTCTTTATCACAGCAATAGGAAGCCAAACTAGAACGGCATNCAACCTCTCTCTTGAAAGGTGGCCAGGANGGTGAAAGGAGAGAAGACTGAGTAGGTCCCTAAGAGTCCATGGACCTCAGTCAGTGTGCAAAGATACATTGATATCCCTTAAACTCTTTATTATGGATGCCTCTTGTGTACTGTAACCCCAGCAGGCACGAGACACACGCTAGATTTTCAAGTCTGTTTGGTACATAGACTAATGGGGTACAGTTTGATATATATATGTGTGTGTGTGTGTATGTATATGTATATGTATATATATGCTTTTTTTTCTCTCATGTGTAGGGGGAATGGTGTGTTTGTTGGTACAGATGAGAACTTTGCCTCAGGAGCTGTCAGGGCTGTAAAGAATTCTTTTTAAGAGTGACTCAGAGATAGAGAGTGTGGGGGGTGAGAATCAAGTAGTGTGAAAACCGGGGATACTTTGAAATGCTGAAGTAGAGGAGAGTTTGTTCTGGGTCCTCTCCTCCTGCTGTTGTCTGTTTGTTTTTCATTTTGCTTTGTTCTTTTGAGCTAGAGTCTTATTTTGTATATAGTCAAGGCTGGCCTCAAACTCATAATTTTCCTGCTGCCTTCCAGTGCTGGGGTTGCCCAGCGAGTTTTCTGTTATACTAGATTAGCCCAGAAATGGGGGGCATAGTGGATTAAGTAGCATGTGACTTCTCAAGTTCTTTCCAGTTTCTACAGATCAATGAAGATGAAGTGAACACAGTGGCACATGCTTATAATTCTAGCATTCAGGAGGCGGAGGCAGGAGGATGTTGAGTTAAAAGCCAGCTTGGGTTACTTGTCAAGGCTCTGTCTCAAAAAAGGGGTATTGAATATTGGGGTGGTCTTTCTTTGATTTCAAGATATCTTCCCCTGATGCNCTGTGAAACCCTCATCTTGGTTTCTTCACTTTGGACATCATAGTGCCAATCATTAACAGCCTGGTGTTACCAGGCTATTTCCATATGTGTTGGAGAGCATGANTCCCTAGCCTAGACCTTTTTATTTTGGTTTCATTGTGTGGTAGGCTGATGAGAGCTTTCCCCATCCCNCAAAGATGTCCCTGTCTTAGTCATCAGAAACTGNGAGTATTCTGTTANATGGCAAANGGTTGTACATAGAATTAATGCNGCAAACCACGTGACNTTAACAATCAGGTAGGCTCTACATCAAGACAGCAATCCTTAAAAGTATGAGAGAAAAAAACCTAGTGGTGCAGGCTGGTAATATCAGCTATTCTGAAGTCCANGGCAAGNGGATTGCAGATTCAGGGACCTCCTGGGCATGCTCAGGGCCTGGNTTCAATCACTGGTACCACACATACACAAGGAAAAGTGGAAGAAGGAGGCNGTGGGTAAGTCATAGTGATTCAGTATGAGATGGACCCAATCTGCTGCCGTTATCCTTGAAGATGAAAGAGGGAGCCATGAGTCAGCCTGGGAAGGTGACTTCTAGAAGGTGGAAACAGCGAAGAAACTGATTTCAAGAAAAGGAATTAAATTTATGTATTGTGCTAGGGATTGAACCCAGGACCTTATGCACGCAAGGGAAGCACTTTGGAATGATAACCCCAGCTCAGGAATTGTTACGTTCAAGCTATGAAGTCATGGTAATTTGTTGCAGCAGCCACAGGAATCTAATAAAATTTGCATCTCCAGCCATATAAGCTCAGNCAACACTGCAGCACCAGGCAGAGGTCACCAGCCACACAGAGGTCTTGACTGGTGTGGTATACTCNGGCCCCTCACCGCTTAGGGGAGAAACCTAGCTGCTTCAGAACTCTGGCTGGAGNGTCATGAACTGCCTCCCGCAGGAGNGNTTCCCACCCTCCCACACCCTCCAGTGTTNTGCTCCACAGCCACTGGCTTACTTCCTGTTTGATCCTTTATTTACCAGAAACTCCTATCCCCTTCTGAGAAAAAGTCCACTTGACAAAGTAGAGAGCAGTTCAAGAAACTCATACCAAAGTTTCATTCTGAAAACCTTAATCTGAGAGTGGAGGTTCGAAAGTTCCAGGACCCCCCCAGTTCAGCGGGTTTAAGGAACTACTGCACATGACACGTTTTGGTAGTACAAGTGGCTTCCAGAAAATAGTGTTTAAAACACCGTTTGCATCCTTCACTCTGAAAGATGGGCAAGGCACTTTGAAACTCTGTGTGGCCAAAAGCCTGTTCTTCAGTCACCTTTTCCCTCTTGGGACATGCTTTTTACAGAATTATCCATCTTCAGCATCTTATATTGGAGCCATCAGAGGTTTATTAAAGTGACAGATCATGGCCTTGGAGAAATGGAAGTACAATGTGTTGCATGTTCACATTGTCTCTGGTTAGTTCCTAATTACATTTACCATTGAAATCTGTGGTTAATGGTGATTCTGAGGCCATATGTCCATGTGTCCAGACGAAGTGACTCTGTCTTATCCTATCACTTGGCCAGTGCTGAATTATATTTGGATAATGCCTGCTGAATTATATTTGGATAATGCCTGAAGAGGCCACTTAGATGCTTTTCTGGGTTGAATAGCCCTATTGGGTCTTTTTTTTAAAAAACGGTTTATTTTATTTTTAATTATGTGTATGTGTTTGAGCATGTGCACATGAGTGCTGATGCCCACCNAGGCCAGAGGCCCGGATCCTTCTGGAACTGGAGTTAAAAATGGTTGTGAGCCACCTAATGCAGGTACTGGGAATTGAACNCGGGTCCTCTGCAAGAGCATCTTAACCACTGAGCCATTTCTCAGCACCCTNTCCTGGAGAGCACGCTAAGAGATGTGTGTGCAATTGTATTAATGGTTATGAGCCACTTTCTCCTTCTCTCTGCCTCTCTTCTCTCATCATTTTTCTCCTTTGCCCCTGGTTTTGACTCTGCTTCTCTCTCAAGGCATGGCGCTGTCTGTGATGTACTTCTGGTTTCTCCCTTGAGCCTCAACCACTTAAAAGGCAGAGGCAGGAGAATCTGTTNGAGGCCTGCCTGGTCTACAAAGCAAATTCCAGGACAGCCAGGGCAATGCAGAGAAACAGAAACCCTGTGTTGAAAAACTGAAAACAAACAAACCCAATGACTCACAACATATTTATTTTTCTCTCAGCTGTGTCATTTTAGAAAGGCATGGTGAGAGGCAGAGGCAGGCAGAGCTCTGTGAGTTCTAGGCCAGCCTGGTCCACATAGTGAGTTTCAAGGCAGCCNGGGTTATGTAGAGAGACCCTANCTCAAAAAACAAGAAACAAAAAAGTTTGTTTGTTTGTTGCTTTAGGTTGAAGGTGGNGTGATGCATTTGTTACACAGATAGTGCGCCACTTACTGAAGATTATTCCAGAATGGGAAAGTTTGAGGGTCAGGCCTTCAGGATCTCCTATGATTTTAGGGCCTAAGCCTATCTGCAAGGCCCATGGGAGGAACGAAGAAGATGCCAGGATCAACAAGAAAGCTCTCTTCTCCTGAGTAGGATGTCACAGCAAAAAGGAAAAAAAGATGCAACCAAAAAGAAAGAACTGGGCTTCATAGAAAAATACCATTCCCAAGTGGAAGGCACTTTTTTTGTTACTGCTGTTAGCAATGGCAGGCGTCACCGGGCCAGCAGCAAACATCCGGGAGCCTTTGGTGTTAGGCAGGATGTTCGGATGCCAGCTCCACGGGGGGAAAGGAACAATGGCTGTTTAATTTGCTTTTTATAGCAAAGCCCATTTGGGAAGAATGAAGGCAGGAGACTCTCAGAAGAGCTTCCTTTCCCTGAGGGCTGGTCCATCTGCTCCGTGGAGAAGAGACTGCTGACTCAGGAGNCCAGGCCGGGGAGCCTGCCACNGCCGCTGTGAGCCCAGGCGCCCAGCCAGGATGCTGGCCCACANGGCCGGCGAACAAATGGTGTGCCCGGGGTGCAGGGAGGTTGTCAGGGCTCCTTTCTAAGATGGGACAACTGACTTCTGTCCTTGGATTACAGAGACATATGTTCCGTGACCACCACAAGTACCCTTTTTCCNTCCGACAAAGCCTCTTTCATGGGCTATTGTGAGGGGGATAAAAGATAAATGAAGGTCGCTCCCAAGAGATTAAGCATTTAAGAAAAATTAGTCAGTGTTTCTAAGTATCACTTAGCTCTACGGCTCTTTCAGGAGAAAACAAAAATGCAGTCTCTCATAAACATCCATGCATGCTTGTGAATATTCATCTTTAAACATAATGAGCTGTCATAACTTCTGTTTCATTTTGGTAAATATTACACTGAAACTTCTGGAGGTATATCAACAGCTAAAAGCTGCTGTGGGTTTTTTGTTTGTTTGTTTGTTTTGGTTTTTGTTTTAGCTCACAGATCTATTTTTTATTATCTTTTGCCACCCCCCCCCACTTTTTTTTTTTTATTGTTTTGACATCTTTTTGGAATGAGTCTAGAAGCATGCTCTACTCCCAACCTTCTTAACCGAAACCCATCAATCATTTTGTGATAGTCACATGTGAGACTGAACGACCTCCAGAAAGAACCTGAGTTTCCCTTGACACTTGCAGAGCAGGTTTTGTTTCCTTCCTGCTTAGGAGTTTCTGCCAATCTTGCTGAAGATGCTGCGTCAGTGGCCTCCCGAAGAGTAAGGCGTCATAGACATGAGTGAACTTGAGTGGTCTTTCTGGAGAGTTAGAGGGCACCAACAAGATCTGTGTGAGAAACAGAGAGCACGGGGCCAATGCTAAGGGACATTAGCCACACTCGGTGCTGGTGTTACATTTGCAGATGGACTTTCCCTCCCCAGGCATGAGATGAACCCAGCTATTGTGCTATCTTCCCCTGTTATCTTCACTCTTGTGTGTATGCACATATCCTCACGAGTCCTGGTGAAACACAAGGACCCTCTTAGTACTCTGGATGACATCAGTTGGGNACTTGTTCCATGAATATCAATCACTCCAACTGCTTTTGATGAAGAAATCAGAGTGAAGACATTTGTCATATGCATTTCACTGTTATTTTAATAATTNTTAATTTCTTTGATTATATATGTTCTGATATAACAGTGGGAGTGAAAACTAACCCTCATAACTGCTTAAGATGTCAGGGGATGGAAAATCCTTGGGCTGAGATTACACTTCAGGACTCATATAAGATATGGCTTCCTGTTTGCCATCCGTTCTGAATTCATCTCTGCACAGCTCCTTCTCAGGTACAAAGGGAAAAATGAAAACCTGAGGAGGGGACAGATGTCTTCAGAGTCATGGCCAACAGTGCCATTCCTCTTTAGCAACAACTGTCTTCCTTCAGTGAGTCTTGCCCAGGCTTCCAGGGAGTTCTGATTCTCCATGGAACCCACAGCAAGTCATTTGAAGACAGTCTTGTGCCTCAGTGGTCCCTGTGTACCAACATTGTCCAGTAGAATTAGAATGTGAGGTGTTGAGGGGTGTGTGTGTGTGTGTTTGTGTGTGTGTATGTGTGTGTTTGTGTGTGTGTATGTGTGTGTATGTGTGTGTGTATGTGTGTGTATGTGTGTGTGTGTTTGTGTGTGTGTGCTTTAAAAACTTTAGCATTACATTTAAAGAGGGAAAAGGAACCAAGCAGATCCAGAAAAACATGTAAGCTCNCCAGACAGACGAATACCATAAGTACCGTANAGCTTCACTTCTTCATATAATTCAATGAGTCAAACTCAGAATCAGAATAAAAGAATGATTAAAATGGGAAAATGGGAAGATANTGACAGAAGGTCATACACTTGAAATTGCCTGATAAGGTTCTGGAAATCTAATGGGTCACATGGGTGGTGATGGGTGTGTAAACGAGTGAAGTTAATTTGAATATATAGTATTTAATCAAATATACTAAAAAATGAAAGTCCTTCTCCCAAATCAGTCTCTATTCTTTATAAATTATTCACCTCAGGTATTTTGTTATAGCAACAGAAAGTAGTCTAAGGTGGCTTTCTTTCCATATCCTTACATGATGGTGGGCATCACATGATGAGACAGAACAAGTGTGCCAGAGACAGCCACTGCTTTTTAAAACCTGGGAATAANGTGGTCCCTTCACTTGGGGTTATGACCCCGTCACCTCCCATGTCTTTNCCTCCAACTACCATTAACACACGACTTTGGGAACTAAGTTCTTAGCACAGGAGGACACAACAAACTATAGCAGGATGCTGTGGATTACAGGAGACCACAGGCAAGATCAAGAGCTGCTCAGTGCAGTCACAACCCAGGAACCTCAGGTCCACTAGCTTACAGGCTTTACCAAATGATGACTGGAAAGGAATCTGAAACGTGTTTGTTTACAGTTTGGGTCAGAACTGGGAAGAAAAAAATTCTCAGTTTCTCTCTACCTTGCTTATAGCAGTGTTCCAATTTATAAGCAAGGTGAAAGAAAAGTCTACANGTCCATGTGTAGATTTAGCTGTGAGATAAGTTGTTGGAATTGTGAGGTGAATCTNTTCCTGGGAGATAGCTCTTTCTCTAACCCTAGAGCTTCAGGCCATTCTCACCCCAGCCTGTAATTTCCTGAGGATTTTCATCTTTTTAAAGGCCCTGTTACTAGTCAGACTCAGAGAGCTATCTTCCCCAGGATTAGCAACATAAGCATTCAAAGGCTGGGTAAAACAATAAATCTGCTCTGTTAGCAATCCATTCCACTCTGGGAGGGACTCACCGATGCTAGGTAGCCCCCCAGTGTCACTGAGTATTTTGATTTGTTTTTTTGTTTGTTTGTTTGTTTGTTTTGTTTTTCAAGATAGGGTCTCTTTGTGTAGCCCTGGCTGTCCTGGAACTTGCCCTTGTAGACCAGGCTGGCCTCGAACTCAGAGAGCTGCCTGTCTCTGCCTTCATAGTGCTGGGATTAAAAGCTTGCGTCACACCTCCCAGTCCCCCTGGCCTATTACTGAGTATTTTAAACAAGTGACTCAGTATTTCAAAATGGAGGCATGGTTNGAAAGATGTTGAAATGAACTGTTTACCAACAGCAAGTTTGAACAGGAAGCTGGTGGCTTGCAGTAAAGTACACATACCTGTCTTAATCTTTGTAACCTTGTCCAAGATAAAGGACCATTTTGGTAGTGTGCATAGTCTAGGCTGCTTTCTGAACCAACCCAAGGTGGAGAAGGCTGCTTAGGAAGTCAGCCTCAGTCTGGCAAAGTTTCTGTCTCTCTGGCTCCTCATCCTCTACTCAGATGTAAAGACCTTGTCAAACACTTACCATGAGCCAGACTTTTCAGTGATTCTGGTGTAAAACAGAGTGTATCAGTTTGCTCCAGCAGCTGTAACAAAAGACCCACATTGAGTGGCTCAGACATCAGAAAATGATCTCCCAGTGGTTCTGGATGCTGCNAAGCCAAGATCAAGATGCAGGCAGACTTGGTTCCCTCAGAATCCTCAGCCTTTGACTTGTAGATGTGCATGTGCACTCTGGTGTCCTCACTTCTTATAAGGACACCAGTGTGGGAGCCCAGCTGGGGAGACCGGCTCCAACATTTTATGACGGGGTACTCTTAAGGAGAGAGGGATAAGAGATATTATACAGAAGGAAAGAGGGTAGAGAAACAGATCGAAACACAGGATAGCCTCGGGAGGGCATGGATCATTAGCCACTGGCCCCTTCTGTCTCTTCTAAAGGGCTGTTTTTAGGAATGCCAAGGGGTGGAGCAAAAGACCTTCCCCCAGCACAGCCAAGTGCAAACCCTTCCAATCACCTAGGAACCATGCGCATGGTCAAGCAATCCTCTAATGCAGCCCTGCTGGGTAAAGCAAGCTCAGATCTCACTAGGAAACCTTTGTGGGCCTCCACACACCAGTCACATTTGATAAGGACTATGCTGTGCCTTGAATCTGAAATGTCCCCCCACAGGCTCATGTTTTGAATATTTGTTCCCCCAGTTTGTGTTTTTTTGGGGAGGTTATAGAGCCATTAGGAGACTGGAAGGAGGTCTCTGGGGAGAGGCCTGTGAAGGTTATCCTCAGCCCTTGGTTCAGGTCCAGCTCGCTCCATTTTTGCTGTCTCTTATACACATCTAGATGTGTATAAGAGACAGGGAAGGAGGTCTCTGGGGAGAGGCCTGTGAAGGTTATCCTCAGCCCTTGGTTCAGGTCCAGCTCGCTCCATTTTCTGGTCCCATGTTGTGTGAACAGCCTCCACCACATGCTCTGGCCAGCATACCTGAGTCCCCCCTGCTGCCATGCCTTCCCCAAGTCTGTTGGACATTTGAAATGTAATAAAAACCCTCTCTCCCTTGCGTGGCTTCTCTCAGGTATTGTGGTGATGGCAATGTGAAAGTCACGAATACCAGTTGTAACCTGATGCCTCATTTTAGCTAAATCACCTCTTTCTCTTCAATAAAATTTCATTCTGAAGTACTGGAGACTAGAAATGCAACGCACAGATTTGAGCTGGCAAAAATCAGTCCGTAAAGTAAGAATTTCCCTTCTTAACTGTCAGGAAGGGGAGGTTCCTGGATGATAAATAATTTCCCTTCTTAACTGTCAGGAAGGGGAGGTTCCTGGATGATAAATTTGGACCAGCATTGAGATTTGGTTCTGGATCTCAGCTCAGCAATTTTTTAAATCTGGGGTTCCTTCAAGTTTTTTCATGCATGGCCCTGTTTGTCCAAGAAATTTTTTCAGAACTCCGAGTTTGCAGGTGCACAAAAAGGCATACAGATCAATTGTTTACTGATAGTAAACCGTAAAGAAATTTACATTAAAACAGTTCTTTTGCATGCATATAGTTTTACCATTTATAAAAGATAAAAGCAGATTTATTTGCCAATGAGATGGATGCGCCATCATATTTTTATATAAATAATTAAGTCTTGGTTGAGTATTTCATGCTGTGGGACTTAGGCTGTGTCCAGTGTTTTCATTTTCTTTTTTTTAAAGATTTATTTCTGTCATTAAAAAAAATTAAGTTGTAAGAGCTAGTTAGTGATAAGTCTGAGCAATTGACTGAGCATTTATAATTTATATTGTCTCCGAGTCAGTAATTTGGGAAGTGGCTACCGGTTTTTTGGGAGCAGACAGTAGGGATGGGAAAACTCTGCCTACATTGATCTTAGATTCATAGCTTCCAAACCTTGAGAAAGTTTTCTACTGATTTCAAGCCACTCCTCTATGGGACTTTGTTACAGCCTGTCTCTTATACACATCTAGATGTGTATAAGAGACAGGGCCTGAGTTATTGGCAGAGCATATCAAATTAATAAAAACCTCTGTGTGGTGATTTTCAAACAGCTGCCAGGATGGGAAAACTCTGCCTACAGAAAATAAACCCAAAATTTCAGCATTGCTACACATAAAAATGAAAATCTGCCATGGATATTAGTGTGTGGTGTGTGTGTCTGTCCTGTCTCTTATACACATCTAGATGTGTATAATTATATTGTCTCCGAGTCAGTAATTTGGGAAGTGGCTACCGGTTTTTTGGGAGCAGACAGTAGGGATGGGAAAACTCTGCCTACAGATGATATTTATTTTTATTTTATGTGCATTGGTGTTTTGCCTGCATGTATGTCTGTATGAGGGTCTCAGATCCCCTGGAACTGTAGTTACGGTCAGTTATGAGCTGCCATGTGGGTGCTGGAAATTGAACCCAGGTCCTCTGGAAGAACAGCCAAATGCTCTTAACTGCTGAGCCATCCCTCCAGCCCAACAATTTCTTTGTTTAAGATAGGGTTTCACTATGTAGCCTTGACTGACCTGGAATTCTCTATGTAGATGAGGCTGGTTTTCAAGTTCAAGAAATCAGTGTCCCTCAGCCTCCTGAATTCAGAGATTTAAAGGTGTGTGGCCCACCACTACCAGCAAAAGATGTTGTGTGTGTGTGTGTGTGTGTATGTGTGTGTGTGTGTGTGTGTGTGTCTGTGTCTGTGTGTGTGTGCATACGTGTGTGGGTACCCACAGAGGCCAGAAGAGGGCAGCAGATCCTCTGGAGATGAAGCTGTGAATTCCCAAAATAGGTACTGAGAACCAAACTCTGCTCATCTTAAAAACAACAACAATAACAACAGCAAAACAGAAAGTAACTCTGAACTGCAGAGTCATCTCTTCAAATGACAATTAAAAAATAAATATTCAAATTGGTATACAAAGCATTAGGTTTCATCGTGACATTTTTCCAACATTGTTTTTGTTGATCTTCCTGACCCTGAACTGTTGCACCCAAGTCTTCCCCTTTCACATCACATGTTCTTTTGCCCTCTTCCCTTCATCAGCGACTCTTACCCCTTTCTCACCGTCCTATTCCTAGTTTCATGACCTATCCCCACATATTTATATGTGTAAACATTCAAAGCTAGGAACTGAAGATGAGAGAGAGCATGAAGTATCTGTCTGAGTTTGGTTACCTCAATTAACTGAATTATTCCCAGATCCAACCGTTTTNCTGAAAATTTCATTTTTTCTTTAAAGCGAAATGAAATTCCATTGTATATAGGCACCACATTTTCCTTCTCCATTCATTCNTTGATAGATGTCTGGACGGGTTCCATTTCCTTGCTGTTGAGAACAGTAAACCTGGATNTGCATTTCTATGGTAAGATTTAGAGTACTTTGGGTATATTCTCAGGAATGAGATAGATGGGTCATATGGAAGTTCTATTTTTAATTCTCTGAGAAACCTCCATACTGATTTCCACAACAGCTATACTAGCTTGCATTCCCA
>LZPO01087256.1:29909-44533 GCA_001675575.1 Neotoma lepida | reverse complement strand
ACCCACTGGTGCAAATTCTCATGCAAAGGTTGAAGACCCTGGGGTCTGATGTCTGCAGACAAGGACAGTGAAACATGCGCAGTCTGAAGAACTGAGCTTGCATGAGTGGGCCACTTCCCCTCTTCTGCTTCTGATCTTTGTGTGCCATCTGGGTCCTCAGGTGATTAGACAGTGATTCCTATATTCAAGATAGGTCTTCTCTCCTCAGTTCATCTACTCTAGTGTCAATCATGTCTTGAAACACTCTCATAGACATATCCAGAAGTATGCTCTACCAGTTTTCTAGGGACCACTCTGCCTGGTCAAGTTGACAACAAATATCATCCATCAGAGTAGAGTAGACCAGACTGCATTCATTTTTTCAAAGATTCTGTCTGTCTGTCTATGTATGTATGTATGTATGTATGTATGTATGTATGTATGCATGTATGTATGTATCTGTCTATCTATCTATCTATCTATCTATCTATCTATCTATCTATCTATCTATCTATCTACCTACCTATCTATCCATCTATCCTTCCCCCCATGACCCCAGGTTATCTCGTTTGGATATCCATAGAAGTAGTCTTTTTTGACAAGTGGAGAAGCAGAGACAGGCCACCTAGCCACCATCAAAAGTCAGCTACCATGCTTTCAGTCTTCGTAGCACTTAGACCTCCTTTGAAGTGATGCTGACTTGGAAGGTATGAAGGAAGAAAGGGCAGAATTCAGCTCTTCTGCCTCCTCCATATGTACTATAACTTGTCTGCCCCCAGCTTCCTCTACTGTGCCCTAAGAGTTGAACAAGGTCTCTCNGGTCCTTTTCAGCTTGTAGATATCATCATTTCATGTTGATGTTGGGGTTTTCCTGCTACCACCAACTGACGATGGGTTAACTGACTTGGGTGTGGCAGTAAACCTGGCTGGAGTCCCCACCAAAGAGGCCAACTATTGCATTCCACCCCTCACATCCTTCTGCTGTCTGCATTGTGCTGGGAGAGCAGAAACCTGGTGTGGTGTAACAGAAAGCACATGGTAGGGCAGGGCCCACAGTCAGGTAACCCATCTTTCCTTCCACACCCNTGTCTCTGATCTTCCTCCCCAAGGTGGAAGGAAGTGGTTATACTAACCTTTACACTGCTTTGTTCATCTCCTTCCCACCCCAAGATAGGAAGCTGGTATAGAGAGAGAGGTTAAAGAATATTGCTTTGATGAGTAAAAGTGACTTGTTTGTATAGTGCAAATCTCTTTCAGTAAAATGCAGATATTCAGGCTGTCCTGGTTGCTTTGTGTCCCCATTCTCCACCAAGATACATTGACATCTTAACCTTTGATCCCTGTGAATGTGGAACAGAATGCTTGAAAAGGCAATTCACGTGTTAAGATGTGGTGATATCGCAATAGGGTGGGCCCTTAATCCGACNTTGCCAGTGTCCCTATAAGAAGAGACAAGCAGAGAGGAAAACAACCCGTGACAGAAATGACAGTGACTCTGCCACAAGCTCAAGAGTGTGTGAGGCTCCCGCGAGTTGGCAGAGGCAAGGAAGAACTGTTTCTCAGAAACTTCAGAGGGTGCAGGGCCCTGCTGATACATGAATTGCTAGCCTCTAGAAGAGCCAGAAAACAGATATCTGTCACTTGAAGACACATAGTTAGTGACACCTTAATATAAGAACTGTAAGACATGAATCCACACAACAAATGCAACTGTTCACACAGCATTTACATTGTACTGAGTATTAGAAGTACTCTGGAGAAGATTTAACATGTTTGGGAGGAGTGCATAAGTCATATAAACATACTATACCATACAGTGTAGAGAGGGCTTTAGCATTTGAGGACTTGGGTATCTGGGGGAAGGAGTGGTTAATAAGTGTGGGGAACCAATCTCCCATATGTACTGAGGGACAAATGTTTCATGAAACATTGATTCCTGCCAGACAGGAATACAGCAAGTGGCACACAGTTCAGATCTTCTTTCTCCATATCCTTAAGATGTGAACAACAGTATCCCTGAGCACAGCAGGACTTTTCAACTCACACTTCTTGTTTGTACTTTCAAAATATCTCTGAGTTTAGAACCTGCCTATTTAGCCTTTTCTCTTCCCTGTATCAATTTCATCCTCAATCATCTTGATAGTAAACTCTCTTGAAATAGTATTTATTTATTTATTTATTTATTTATTTATTTATTTATTTATCTTTTCTCCACAGAGTTCAAAGAGAAAGGGATTTGTGGAGCAGCTTAGCTCCCTTCTCCGTCTGCTTTCTGGACCATGGACAATAGTTGTCATTAGGTTTTTACTTATTTTTCCAGGACTTGCATGAAGACACTAGCACATACAAATATGTTCTGATACTCTCTATTTCTTATATAAAAGACTCCAAACTNTATTTACAATTTGACATCCTGCTATATCTATTAACACTTCATTGAGATATAAATTACATAGAGTAAAATACACAGCATGTAACTGTACAAGTCAATATACATTTTCCCTTTTAACATTCCCTTTCTTGTGTAACTTTTAACATAACTTTCTTGAGGCACAACTGACATATAACAATAAATGTCTGTTTATACTTAAACTATTTTCACAATCAAAACAGCAAATATACAAATCACTCTCAGAAGTTTCTTCTTGCTTCTAGATTTAAAAAACTATGTATTTAAAAACATGTTTGTTTTAGATTTAGTTTTTATTTTATGTTTATGAGTGTTTTGTCTACATGTGTATATGCACCACATATTTGCCTGGTACTTGTGGAGGTCAAAGAAGTGTCAGATTCCCTGGAGTTGCACATGGTTGTGAGCTGACATGTGACATGTGGGTGCTGAAATTTAAACCCAGTTTCTCTACAAGAGCAACAAATGCTCTGAATTGCTGAGCTACTCACCAAAGATTTATTTTTAATTTTTAATTGTGTGTAGGTAGGTGTCTGTGAGTGGGAATATGCATTTGTGAATGCGGTGCCTGTGGAGCCCAGAAGAGGGCACTGTGCTCTCCAGAGCTGGGGTGGTAAAGGCAGTTCTCAGCCACTCAGTGGAAATGGCTGGGAACTGAACTCAGGTCTTCTATAAGAGCAGTACATGATTTTAATTGTCAAGGGAATCTCTTTGGCCTCAGTATTTTTTTTATTAGTTGATAAAATTGAGGAGATTGATATTGCAGCCTAGAGGGCCAGCCTCTAGCAGCACAGGGTATGAAAAAAAAAAAAAATCCATGATGTCAGCAAGAACTAAACATTTTCTATCTGAGCAGTAGGAAGGAGCACATGTGTTCTGATGTAACCTTTATTACTGCATCTTGAAATCTCTTCTGAAAAAAAACTCTGTCTTTACACAGTTATATATATCATATATATATACATATATAATATATATAATATATAACACATATATAATATATATCATATACACACATATATAATACATATATAATATATATATAATACCAACAGAAAGCTCTAGACAATAAATGAGTTACATTTTGAGGGTCACATTACATTTTTTGAGTAAACAATAAGAAGCAGAATCATTCTGATAACACATGTGAAATCACATGGTTAATGCTCGGCTATCAGCCAAGCTCCCTGGTAAGCAGGCTGTAAAGCAAAGATGGGTGGCATGTAGCACTCGAGTGTTCCACACTTTCTCAAGGGACAGTGACTTTGAAAGCATCCCAGGATCTAAACATAAACAGTTAGTTGGCTGAATCTTGAGTCTTGTATCATAAAACTGAGATTAGGAGTTCGTGCAGAGAGTCAGTTGCTGAGAGAATTTGTGCAGGGAGTTAAGTCTTTAATGTTGTCAGCCAGAGTTTTGCAAGGGAAAAAGTGGCACTAAAGTTGCTTTATGCCTGACCTTGGTTCAACAACCAGACACCTGGGGATCTGTCCTTGTGTAATTGATTTGCAGGGGCAACTAGTCTACTTTGAATTTGCACTTAAATGAGCTAATTGTGTAAAAAGCTGTCCTTGTGGCTGAGAACATTGTGATTTTCCTGTGTCAGCCTGAGCTATGAGAAATATCCTAGTATTATTTCTATTCATCAAAATCATATAGCTTAAGAAGAAATCATCTTTAGACAACCCACAAAATAAATACCCTTAAGATTGAGATGTAGTTATGAGATTACATGTACACATTACATGAAAATGCATGGTAATGGGGACATTCCACAGCTGTTTTTGCACATGTGAAATTATAGACAGAAGCAATCAGTTTTTAGAGTCTGTGGCCCNGTAAGCATTGCTTGATGAGGTTTCTCCATCACAGAATAATTCATCTGGTGGGACATCTGAATTATTAGTTGCCATCTGCTGTAATATGCCATGGACCGTGACAGGTTGCTGAGTCATGCTGAAGGCAGCTAAGAGGCTGGCCTACA
This sequence comes from Neotoma lepida, assembly GCA_001675575.1. NCBI lineage: Eukaryota > Metazoa > Chordata > Mammalia > Rodentia > Cricetidae > Neotoma > Neotoma lepida. The sequence continues at coordinate 40,160 of LZPO01087256.1, read as the reverse complement.
TGCTGCAGGGCTCTGGTGTTAGATCTTCTGATCTTGAACCAATTGACTCAAAGCCNATTGACTTAAAGTAAATGTGTAGCCAACATTACACTCAGTGAGGAAAAACAAGGTTTCTTGAGGAACAAGCCAAGGGTGTCCATTCTCTACACTGTTATTTAATATGGTTCTTGATGTCTCAGCTAGAACAATAAGGCAAGAGAAAGAAATAAAAAAAAGATACATATAAGAAAAAGAAAAAGAAAATGTATCCCTGTTTGGAGATATGATNCTATACTTGAAAGATCCTAATGACTCCACCAGAGAACTCTTAAATATAATTAAAAACATCCTGTAAAGTAGTAAGATATGATATGAGCATGAGAAAATGAGTAGCCTTTTTATATATCAACAATGAATGAACTTGCTGAAAAATGAATCAGGGGAAAAATAGCTTAAAAACAACCAAATAAGTTAATCTAGCCAAGGAGGCAAAAGATTTCTAAAATGAAAACTCTACAACATAGAAAGTAAAGATATCAAAAAACAAAGCAAAACAAACAACCAAACAAAAAACAAAATGAAAAGACTCCCCATACAGCATGGATTGGCAGGATTAATATTGTGATATGGCTATGCTACCAAAAGCGAACTACAGATTCAGTGCATTCCCCATTTACATTCTGATGACATTCATCACGGAACTGGAAAGACAATCCTAAAAAATCATATGAAAGACACCAGAGAGCCAAAGCAATCCTGAGTGGAAGGAGCAACCTTGGGGGGTATCATAGTACTTGGTTTGAAGTTGAACTGGGGAGCCATAGTAACAAAGACAGACATGTGGACCGATGGAATAGAATAGAGACACACCAACCCACACAACCACGGCCACACCACACTACAGCTAAGCTTTGACAAAAGAGTCTAAATCGGGAGTTCTCAATCTGAGGATCATGACCCCTTTGGGGTCAAAGGATCCTTTCACAGGGGTTCCATGACAGATATCCTACATATTGGATATTTACAATTCATAACAGTGGCAAAATTNTAGTTATGAAGTAGCAATGAGCTAATTTCCTGGTTGGAGTCACCACAACAAGAGGAACTGTATTAACAATTTGCAGCACTAGGAAGGTTGAGAAGTAATGCCCTAAAACATACATTGGCAAAAATATAGCCCTTTCAAGAAAGAGTGCTAGGAAGAGCAGATACCCACATGAGGAAGAATGAAACTGGATCCGGATTGTTCAATTGGTTAAAAATTGGTTAAAAATGGATTGAAGACATCAATTTAAGAACGGAAAGTCTAACAATGTTATAGGGGAATACTTCAAATAGTAAGCAAGGATGTTCTGAAAAAGATGCCAATAGCATGGAAAATAAGAAACAATAAGGAGGGTCTGAAATGAAGAGACTTCTGCGAAGGAAACAGTCTGCAGCATGAAAAGAGCCTACTAAGTGAGAGAAAACCTTTCCCAACTATGCTTTCACCTGGAATCAATATCTAGAGTTCAAATCACCCAATCNATAGATCCATGAATAAATTAGACAGTTTTTTGAGCTTATAAAATGTTTTATTGTTTTTTACAAGGGCTCAGGGTTTGCTTGCAAATCAGGCTGCATACTTTTAATCAGCCTGATGTCTCTCTCACCATGCCAAACTGGCTTCAACTAGCAATACTTCATTAAATTCAAAAGTTAAAAAAAAAGTTTTAATTTTGAGGAAAAGAAGTCCAGTTGTGAGCACAAATACAATTAGTCTTATTTTTTAAAAAAACAAAACAAAAAACCCAAACCTCCTCACACAAAACCAGGAATATCATTTTCCTAACTCAGGCAATGTTGATACTGCATGCCCATACCCTCACATGTCAAATACACAGGTATACACCAACATCCACAGCACATCAAATAGAAAAGACTTGGTATTGATCAAAGCCCTTGGAATGAATACTCAATCTAAACTTAGATGGTAAGATGTTTTCATCTTGAGTCTATGCTAAGGAATCTATTGTCATGCTGTGGTGGTTTGAAAGAAAATGGCTCCCAAAGGGAGTAGCACTATTGGGAGGTGTGGCCTTNTTGGANTAGGTGTGGCCTTGTTGGGAGGAACTGTTTCACTGCAGAGGTGGGCTTTGAGGTCTCATATATGCTCCAACCATGCCCAATATCTCAGTTTACTTCCTGTTGCTTGCCAATCAAGATGNAGGACTCCTAGTTCCAGCACCATGTCTGCCTCCATACAGCCATGTCCCACCATGATGATAATGGATAAAACCTCTGAAGTGTAAGCCACTCCAGTAAATGCTTTTCTTCATAAGAGTTGCCGTGGTCATGGTTCACAGGAATAGAAATCCTAACTAAGACACATGTTCTGAAATAAAAGAATTTTAGTTAGCATCATTGTTATTTTAACTTTAAAATGCCAGAAACAATATCATTTTTCCTTTTCTGGGATTAGGCAGGAGAGATTCTACAGGTTTGCCCTTAGTTAAAAATCAGAACAGCTTTGATAATAGCAACAGGCATCTCCCAAAGCTGGCCAATATCTGAATATCATCAGTGTGAGATAAGGTCCTTCCATCCCTACTGGCTTAGCTGACATTAAATTATGGCTTTCACGGTGAATTCTGCTGGTTAGACAAGATGATTCTAGGCCTGTGCTCAGGGCCTGGGTAGCAGCACACAGCCAAGTAGGTAACACTTAGGTAAAGAGGGTGCCAGACTCCCTGAAGATGCCCCTCCTCTTGCTTTGCCATCACAATCTGGTTATAACTGCCTTCTACAAAGGAGAAAAACAGCTTTTCTAGAACAGTACATTGATCTCAGTGGAAAATCTGCAAATGATGTCACCAGCAACACAGCCCCCTTTGCTACTCAGCGGGTTGCTTGCTGTCACTCTTCCATCTGAACAGACAATTTTCATTTTAAAATTCTTTCCTTAACATTTAGTGTGTGTGTGTGCGTGTGTGTGTGTGTGTGTGTGTGTGTGTGTGTGTGAAAATATCACAGTGAAACCCATTATTTCATGTGCCAATTAAAACTCTGTATTATTTAAAGTCCTTGGTGTATAAGAAAGGAGGAAGGTAGTATCAGTCAGAAGCAAAGTGATGACCCACTCAAAGGGTGAAGGAAAACGTCTGTGAAAGCGGTTGTTTGCGAAGGGAGAACAGGAGTGGAGACAGCCCCAAGACTCTCCACCAGGACCAGCACTAGTCNTCCATCAGTGTGAAGGTCCATGGGGTGGACAAGGGCATAGGGATGCTGAAAGCAGTGGTCCGGGATGTGTGCTGACCTTTTTAGCTGGGGCAAAGAGAGCCTGCCACATCAGGGCAATGGATGGGCCACTTCCTCTTTTCTAGCATCCTCTGGTCACTTGCCCAGTATTCCTACAAGCCAAAACCAACAGGAGGCCAGAGGAAATGGGCTGTGTGCTCCAGTTCAGCAACGAAAGGATAGAGGGGGGTCCTGGAGGGATGGAGAATATCCAGTATAAAACCTGTGCGGCAGGGGTCCAGGAAAGCTTTTGCTTGACACTGCATCAAAGGAGCTATTCCAGGTGACCTCAAATTTCAGAGACTTAAAGCCACTGCCTGCTGTAATCCAAAAGCTCGCTCTGGTTTTCAGCTGAAGCCAGAGCCTGTTTCTATTGTAGTCATCGTTCCCTGAAGAACTCAGACACAAGTACCAGCTGTTTAGTTCAAGCCCTTGCTGGAGAGGTGGTAATGGGTCTATTCATAGAGACCACACTGTGATGGGTGAACAGCTTGACGTTCAAGGTAGTGGGCGCCCAGCTGACTCTGAATGATGGTGTTGTTTATTGCTTTGAAAGAGGTCTTCCTCATTAACTCATTATCTTGCCGCAGAGGCAGTTGCATTTTGGCTCCAGCTTTTAAATGATAGTGGCTCTATTTCCNACTTGCTTGGAAACTTATTATTAACTATTATTCCAAACAATATACTTGCATATTGGACAACCTTGAAGCCAAATTTAGCTGTGCAAATTNTAGACAACTGCTCTCCTACAATGCCACCATGGTGTCCTAAATTTTAAGAAATGAAAGATTAACAAAGCCAGCCTTAAATGCTTACACAATATTTTATGCCNGAAGCCATTTCCTCCCAAAGACGTGTAGACTGTGCGATGCTGTCAGGGCTCGCTGGAAGATAAGTAATGTTACTGCNAAGGCAGGGGAAGCTGCAGACCATCAAATGTATGCAAAAGCCCTCAAAGCTGGAAGTGCCATCAATCTGTAAAGGAATTATGTTGAAACTAAGGAACACTTAAGGGACCATTTAAATGATTTAAACACCACACTTTCCCCAAATCCCCAAGACAATTCCCATAATGTTAGTCTGACCTTTAGGATATGTGATTTTTAATGAAAGGCAAGACATGTCTCNAGCCATTCTTTGAGGTGGTCATTTCTCATCAGGGCTCTTAGAACTCTTGCCAAGGAAAGGCACCTGACCTNTGAAAAATGTTTCGTAGGCCTGAATCACCGNACTTGAGTATATACCTTTATTCTTGTGGACAAGAGAAACCATGAACACCACTTTGGAGCCTAGAGAAACCTNTTAATACGAGTGGATTTCAGTCATACTGAGTGGGATCCCACTGTTTGATTTTAGCAACTTACTTGGCTGCTCTCATCTCTGAGGATAGTAATACTACCCTGCATGCTTCTTATTAAACTGCAAATGAATTTATGTGTAGCATGGTGTTCAATAAAGGAATATTAAGATCTTTTCCCTTAATGTCCTAGGAACAGAAAATACAGCAAAGTAACCCATTCACAACACTTCTTATACTTCAGCGATCTGAACAAATTATGTAGCTTTGGCAGGAGACCTGGGGAGACAAAGTATTATTACCCAATATATCAATCAGATATGATCATGGTCTCTGACGATCTGATGTAGCATGTGCTGACCTGAGGGGATATGCATCTAATTTTAAGATTATCCCTTGGTTTGCCCGGGATTAATTGACCAGTTGGCTCAAGGGCTGTGAAGAATGGGACAATTGTGATCCCAGTACTGCCTGCTCATGTTGAGTGGTTCGTGTGATGTGTCTGTTGCCCAAGGAGAGGGAAATGATACTTCTATACACAGGAATTGTGTGCCTGCTTTGATAAAGATAGCTTGAGATTTAATCAGCTTCAAACATAAATGGCTTCAAGCTGACAGAAGCATTATACATCTTTTTTAGTAGCCTTCCAACCTCTCTGTGGAGCTCCAGAGATCTGCTGAACTTAAAATTTGGAGAGGTAAATATACTGTTCTTTGGGTTTTTCTGATTTTTAGATAAATTTTTTCACAATGAATAATTATTTTCTAACTTAAACAATGTATAATAAGAAAATATCTGCCCTAAAATTCTTATAAATAAAACATTATTTCTTGAATAAATTAAATAATTGTTTATTTTAGTGTAATTTTTGTGTGCCAGAGTCATTGATTATACATAAAGCATAAAAGAGAAGAAGAGAACACAANTAAAAGAAATTTTTCCTGAACTGGGTGGTAGTATGTGCCTGTAATCCCAGTACTGGGAAGACNGAGGCAAGAGATTCTCCATTGAGTTCAAGGCCAGCTTAGACAATATTGGAAATTAAAAGTCATTCTGAGCTGTATAGTGAAAGCCAAAACCATAAAGAAAACCAGGTGAATCAAAACAAAAAACAAAAGAAATAATTATTTTCCCTAAAAGAGCAATTAGTAGTATACCACCCAGATTCTAGAGCTTTCTCTCAGTTCAAATATTGGCTTCCATGTTTACTATTACATGGATTTTAAACAACTTACTTGACTTTAACTGTGCCTCAGTTTCTTCTGCAAAACGGGCCTTTAAGAATGTTATGAGGGGCTGGACAGATGGCTCAGTGGTTAACAACACTTGCTTTATTTCAGAGGACCTGAGTTCAGTTCCTAGCACCCATGTCAGGTGGCTCCCAACTGTCTGTAACCCCAGCTTCAGGGGATCTTACGCCTCTGGCCTCTGGAGGCACCTGCACTCATTCACGTACCCAACTGCAGACATACAAATCTATCCGTAATTAAAAATAAGTCTTTAAAAGGAAAAAAGAGAGAGTATTATGAGGGTTCAGTCAGGTGTGTTAATATACACCTATTATCCTAGTAATTGAGAGGCAGGGAGATCAGATTGTCAAAAATGTTATGAGATTAATGAAGTGATTATATGTTAAGTGCTTGGACAACAATAGCAGATAGTGAGCACGAATTACATCTTTGCTGGCGTTACTGCTTCTAGAATCATCCTTTAGAGTCTTCCTTTTTTTTCTTTCTTTTTGCTTTTGTTTTTGGAGATAGGATTTAATGTAGCTCAGGTTGTCCCTGAACTNACTATGTAGCTGAAGAGGACCTTGAACTCTTGGTCCTCATAAGCCCTACCTCCCAGGTACTGGGATTACAGGTGTCTGCCACTATGCCTGACTCTTAGAGTATTTCTAATGAGTGTATGTTCATCTTTTCCTTTTTATATGTGTTTATTTAAAACTACATTTGTGTCACTATTATACCTGATCTGGTTAAAAATCACACTGTACTTAAAGACCAGTAATGGAAACCGCAGTTCCCACCTCCACAATCAATCCGTGACCTCTCCATGTAGAGCCTTACTTCTAGTGTATTCTTTTGTTTGATTTTTCCAGCGTTTCCCTCCTTGGCTATAAATGATATCCAGTTTTTCCTTGACTAATAAGTTTAGACTTGAACTGTTCGTTTTTGTGTAGCAGACATATTGAACTTTTCTGCATCCTTCAGTCCATTCCTATAATTCTACTGGTATCATTTATCAAAATTATGGTTAAATTATATTTAGTTTAATATGCGTGTTTTAGTGCATGTCTGTTGTTTACCTCTGAGCTGATTAGTATGCCACAATNACATTTTATTTGCATTAGAAATTTCCATTTTTACTACAGATAATAATTACTTTGTTTTTAAATTTCATTGTTTCTTTATCCCCTTCCTCACAATCATTCAGGTCCATTAAACATCTCCCATTTCATGTTCAAATGGTGAAATATTTCTGATAGGATATCTTTTGTTTATCTTTGACAATTTCATATATGTAAACAATACATCTTGATCATAAGCACCCCCAGGTTCCTCTTCCTACTCCCCCAAGAAGCTCCCCGCCACTCCCCAGAGAGGCTCTCAACCTGCCTCTGCCCCCCTTCACATCTTCTCCTTTCTTTGTTAACAAACCACTGAGTCCGCTCTGCACTAACTGTTGCAGTGTTGACTGGCCTTGTTGGTTTGTTGTTGTGCAGGTAACCATAGCTGCAGTGAGTTTATGGGTACAATGGTTATGTCATGTCCCCAACATAGCTCTTCTCGCCACTCCTCATCCTCTAGTTCTTATATTTCTTTTACCCTTCTTCTAAAATGTCCCCTGCACCTTGGTGGGGGAGGGGAGCATACAGTTAGGGCTGAGCACTCANTAGAGTGCCTATTCTCAGCACTTTGAACAGTTATGAGTCTGGGCATTTACTGATGTCCACTGCAGAGAGAATAGTCTTTGGCCGAGGTTGAGGGCAGCACTAAACTTGGGTATAATGATGGATATTTAGAAGGTTGTTTGGTATTTTGATGTATTTTAGCAAAATGAGAATAATGTGTTCCTCCCTAGGGTCTGTGANTTCCTGAGCCACGGACTTATGACCAGGTTTACAGCCTCAGGCCTGAAACTCCTTCCTATGGAACATGNCTACTACTGAGATNTTAATCTAATAGCTCATGTCTTCTGGGGAAAGCATTGTCTGCCCATNCAGGGTATCTNTGTTCAAGCTCCTTCCAATNTTAAGTTATATTTGTTACTCAACTTAGAAAGTAGTGGGTTTCNNNAGGGGTTTTTCATATATCCTTATTTTGGTTAACCTACCCAANCCTTCCTCTCCCTCTACCTCCCTGTCCCATCCCTGCTCAAACCTTTAACTCCTGGTAACCCCTTCATCCAGCCAGCTTCATATCATGTGACTCTCCTCTTAAGACTTCTTNTCTCCCGTTCACAGGCCTCTTCTAGCTTCCTGGGCTCTACAGCTACTCCAAATTCTATCTAGAAACCTCAACTTTCAAAGCTGGAATCCNCATGAAGGAGATTCTAGGGTGCTTGTCTTCTGGGTCTAGGGTACCACACTTAATATATTTTCCAGTCCCTTCAACTGGTGAAATATTTTGATAATCGGTCAGGCTTTAAGCTCCAAAAGGCCTCTCTCTCCGTGAGCTCTTCATTTCATACTCTTACTTTAATCTACCTGCTGCATCCTGGATTTCCTTATACTTTTCCTGTGTTTTACATCCTTCTCTTTTTGTTTGCATGTTTGAGACAGGATCTCACGTAGCCTGGGATGANCTCTGACTCACTCTGCAGCTGAGACTGGTCCGTAACTCCTGATCCTCCTGCCTCTTTATCTTATTTTACTCTTTATTTTTCTGGATCATATTCTCTAGAAACAAGAGAAAAAACATGTGATAGAATTCTAGGCTTTTTGCNTATTTGAAAATGTCTTTATTCTCATATTTGATTAGTGGTTTGGCTGGTAAGACAATTCTAGTTCGAATACCACTTCCTTCAGAATTCTGAAGTTGGCAGTGGTTCAGTTTCTTCTCTTTCAATGTGGTGTTGAGCTTTCTGAGGTGTTCTGGCTTCATTCCTTTTACCGGTGACTCTTCTNCTCTTTGCAAATGCTTTTATCTTCTTTGTTTTTAAAAATGCTTAATAGATTTTAGAGTGGATCATTGTTCATCCTTTAAAACAATATTACATTTATTTATTTATTTGTTTATTTATCATACATGTGGAAGTCAGAAGACAACTTGTGAGAAGTGGTTCTCTTTCCATTATTTGGACCCTGGGAATTGAACTCAAGTTATCAGGCTTGGCAGCAAGCCCCTTTACCTGCTGAGCCATCTTGCCAGCCTGTTCATCCTTTATGCTGAGGATNTTTGCAGTTCATTTCAGCCGAGAGCAGTGGTTCTCAACCTTCCTAATGCTTTGACCCTTTAACACAGTTATTCACGTTGTGGTGATCCCCAACCATAAAATTATTTCATTGCTACTTTGTAACTGTAATTTTGCTAATTATGAATCATCATGTAAATATGTATGCTTTCTGTTGGTCTTAGGCGACCCCTGTGAAATGATCATTTGACCCCAAAGGGATCATGACCCACAGGTTGAGAACAGCTGGTCTAGCNACTCATGTTAGTGTTGTGAGTCTCTGTTACTTCTCTCATTTTCTCCAATTTGTCTGTCAATCCCTTTCTGAGAACTTGGAAGTTGTTTTTTATTTTTCAGTGAAAATGCATGATTGTATTCTAACCTTAAAATTACAAGAGAGACTGTAGGTGGAAGTTTCCAGTGACTCATTCGTAAGGCAGCTGAACAGCTGTTCTCCTCCTTGGTAGAGAGATTTGGTTTGACAGAGGTAAGACTTGGGCTGAAAAGCAGGGGAATTTTGTGACTGTTTGCATATTNGATATTGGATAAGAGAAGTACCAGCTCTCCTTCAGCTTGTGCCCACATAGACAGATATTCCAGGTAGGATCTGGCTGAGTTCCTTGCTAGGGAATAGAACACTGGCCATCAGGTCATGAATTTTTGGAGTAAGATTCTCCAGAGTGGGAACATCCTAATTTCTTGTTTAGACATAACCCCAGCTGGTAACGTTTTAAGAGCCAAGGGTAGGCACAGGATTATCTCCTATGTTTTTGCTTTATTTTTCTGTTCTCAGTATTGTGCCACTACCCTCAACTATGCTTGGTGCCTCAGTCCAGGGACATTTGTTTTACCATTTCTAGAAAATGTCTCGTTTTTATTCTTCTGCTGGGATACAGGAANGAAAGTCATCCAGCTGAGCTAAGGGTACCTCTGTCTTTTCTGCTCTTTCAGCTGCATAATTTTGGTTAATCTGGGTATTTTTTATATACCAGCATTATTTCCAACCATATTTCTGCACATTTCTTTAGTTACTGTTTAATTTAATAGTATGATTCTCACTTCTAGAATTTTTTTTTCTAGTTTCTATATCTATCCTAGGGTTCCCTACATTTTTATTCATTGTGAGTATATTTTCTTATATATCACTGAACATAATTATAACAGCTGTTTTAAAATTATTGCTCACTATTTCAAATGTTTGTGTCATCTCAGGAGGGTCAGTTTCTACCAGTCCACCTTTCTCTCGGGAATGAGTCACATTATCCTGATCTGGTGATGTTGAATAAATTTCAGTTGTGCTCTGG